>NDGN011516334.1:255-23654 GCA_002564285.1 Tympanoctomys barrerae
TACCAATTTGATTTGAAACTGTCTCATTGCTATTTGTTTCTCAATAAAACTATGGAAAAAAATTAAACTTTTATGGTGAGTGAAATATTTTTATTAGGACATTTTTGTGTATTTTGTGGGTTTTGTTTTTTTTTTTAATGTATTTGCTACAGGGTCTCACTATGCAGCTCACATTCCTAGCGATCCTCCTAGGGGGTTTCCGGGGCTTCTCTATAATCCCAGCGTGGGGTTTTCAGCCTCCCCAGTGCTGGGATTACAGGCCTGTACCACCATGCCTAGACTAGGCCGCTGGCTCAGCACACCTGGGGATGCGGCCGGTGCAGCATGTGGTGCTGGGGACTAAACCCTGGCCCCTGCATGTGCCTAAGAAGGCACTTAATCCGCTGAGCTACCTCGCCAACCCTATTTTTTAGTTTTTCGGACAGAGTCTTGCCATTTAATTCAGGCAGGCCAAGAACTCACTATGTAGCCCAGATTACCCTCAAACTCATGGTAATCCTCCTGCATCAGCCTCCTAATTGCTGGGAGTACAAGTGTGCGCTACCACACCCAGCTAATTATATCTTACTGGGGCCGGGGAGATGACTCAGTAAAATAAGAGCTTCCCTGGCAAGCACAAGGGCCTGAGTTCAATCCCTGGTTCCACAAAAAAATAAAAAA
The DNA here is from genome assembly GCA_002564285.1 of Tympanoctomys barrerae. Classification (NCBI taxonomy): domain Eukaryota; kingdom Metazoa; phylum Chordata; class Mammalia; order Rodentia; family Octodontidae; genus Tympanoctomys; species Tympanoctomys barrerae. The sequence continues at coordinate 916 of NDGN011516334.1, forward strand.
ATAGTTACATTTTATCAAAGGAAAAAACAGTGATTTGCTCATGGATTTTTATGAAAAAAAAAAAAAAAAGACACAGTAAGAACCATAAACAGTGGCTGCTACCAGTGTTTTTAGCTTGGGAGGCAGGGACTGAGAAATGATACACACGGGAGTACTGAGGACTGTGGTGTTGGTGACATTCCAGGACAGGAAGGGGACAGAGTGTGTGGAACTGCAAGGGAGAGAGCAATCCAGTGAGTAGGCTCAGGCTGATGGCAGCAGACACCTCAGACCCCTGCCAGCAACTGGAATTCCCAGCTGCACTGTCCCTTCGCACACTAGCAGAGCACCCCTCTTTCCTTAAGTGAATTTTTTTTTTTTTTTTTTTTAGGAAAGAGTCTATACGGTGTTCAGGGTCTCACTACTAGATTGGATGCCTGTTTACAGCCTCTCAAGTGCTGGGATGACAGGCATGCCCCACCACGCCCAGCCTCAATTGCTGTCTCAGTGTGCCCTGGGGGCCGGGCCGGCACAGCAGGCCGGGATCAAACCCCCAGCCCGTGCCTGCTTGCAGGCCCTTCAATCCGCTGAGCTACTAGGCCAGGCCATGTGAACATTTTCAACACACTTCAAGCAGGAAATAGAAACAGGACCAGGCTCCCAGGCAGACTTACACTGGCCTGCCCCAAGGCACGTCGACCATCCTGGGACCCTGGCCCCTCAATACCTTAGCGTAGGAGCCTACCTTCTTGGAGAAGAGGATTTGGGTGGCATCTCCAGCCTCTTCCACAGGAGCCCAGTGTAAGAGGACGTCATTGTCCTGAGGGAAGTGGTGAGCCGTCAGTGGGCTCAACAGTCCACCCGAAAGCTTTCCATCATAATTTCTAAACTTGTGCTGTCTCCACTCTTAGCTTTCCAAAGTCTTTTCCTGACGGTAATTCCCACCCCATCCTTCTAAATTCCCAGAGCTAACCTCCAGAAAAGACTCCTACAAATACTGCCTCAATCCTGCCGGGTGCCGCCCCAGCCCTGCCCCCTCCTGGCCCACCTTCTCCACAACACGGATGATGCCCGCGATGAGGGAGTCCGGGTCCTGGTGCTTTCGGGCGCTGGTGTGCAGATACACTCCTCCCTTCTCAAACACCACCTAGGGCGGGAGCCTGTCAGAACCCCGCGGGCGGGGGAAGTCGCGCAGGAGGCGAGGCCGGTTCTGAACCAATAGGGACGAGGCAGGGGAGGCGGGGACATAGCCAGGAGGCGGGGCCCGAGGAGAGCGCAGGTGAGGTTGGGCGTGACCGAAACAAACTCCGCCCCGCGTCCGTGGGTGTGCGCTCCAAAGGGGCGGGGCTAAAAGATCAGTCCCCCGGGACCATGGAGGGTGACAGCGTGTTTGTAGGAAAACTGAGTTTGCTAAGGTTCTTCCTGTTTCCCAGAGGCCCCGTGCGGAGTGAGGGAAAAGCAAACCAGGGGACCAAGGAAGGCGTATCCTATAGACAGAAGCGAGGGAACGGGTTAGTAGTACTTACCCTGTAGCCAGATCCCTCCATAGCCGCCGCCAAAACACCACTGTCCCAGCCTCCTCCTTTTCCGGGTCAATGTAGTGTCACATCCGGAAAAGATACTCCCTATCAAGATCAGAGACTGGTAGCGTCCCTACTATTCTACAGCGACAGTAGGAGAAACCATCTTTCAGGGTAGGGTGGTTGAACCTGAGCGAGTGTTCAAGTCACGTGGCTCAGATGGTGGGCCAGCAAGCCTGCATAGTGCGCAGGCGCAGTGGTTGTAGTCTCCCCAAGAAGTAAACAAGTGGGGGGACTCCGAAGTTCTACCCCTTTGCTCCAACAATCTCCGAAACTCCCACCTCTCCATACTATATTCTGGCATCGACGCTATAAAGGTGCCATTCTATTCCAGGGCAAGCCTTAGTGGGTTGGTCATGCTAATGCGGGGCAGTCCCAGCTCCCTGCGGGGCGCGATAGCGCCGTATTGGAAAAGAGGACCACATAAAGGAAGAGGTGAGAGGAATTGTATATCACAAGAGGCGCTGAAGGACCCGGAAGAACGGGATGAAGCCCTCAGTGCCAAAGAAGCCGTTGCAGGAGAATTCCTGAAATCACTGAGAGAGGGGGAAAAAAAAAAGGCTGAGACACCATTTGGAAGTTGGGCAAATCGAGCTTATCGGATTTTTGCCAGCCTTGGTGTTGGGGAGGGCTAGATTGGAGGGAGGGAGAACACGTGTGTATATATGTGGGCAGATGAAGCCAACTAGCTGCCATGTTTGTTACGGGCCACCCTTCCTCCACTTCTTTGGAAGTTGATTATCAATAAGCGACGTCCTATCGCTTGCTTTAGTTTATTGTGGTCATGGGTAAGCATCCGTGAACAGCCATGTTTCTTGGGGGTGAACTGAAGTGATCTAGGCTGTTTTCTGCTTGGTCTTTCGCCACATTTCTTATGGGCACTCGGCTGTTGCCCGGCAGAAGCCTCCGTAGCCACGTTGGTCTCTGGCGGCCTGGACAAGGGAGGTGGAATGGGCAGAGTGCAGAAGGGGCAGGGAAACGGAAGTGACGCAAGGCACCGCCATGCCTTTTGAGGGCGGCGACGGCGCCAGGCTGGCCATGCTGGCTACGGGCACGTGAGTGGAGGCGGCGTTGTGAACCGCGGTGTGGGGAGGATTTGGCGGCCCCGAGGCCGAAGGGGCGCTGGGAGGGCGAGCGGCTCATGAAGGGGAACGGCCTACATAGACCAGAGGACAGAATTTGCCCAGAGGCTCTTGTCTGAGCGCTGGCAAGGAGCCGCCCCCGGGAACGGTCCTGTCTAGCCCGAGACAAATCCTACACAGCCTTGTCTTCGGCGACCAGACCTCCTGGACGGCTTCCTTTAGCGGTGGACCATGTCCACGGGATCGGGGGTCAATCGCGGGATTCGGGCCCCCCATCACCCTTCCGAGGGCGGGACTTCCGGTCCTGGCTCCCACCTGGGCGGGATTTCCTGTTTTCTTCCTGGAGCAGTGGGTCTGCCCTGGACCCCGGGCGCGGTGGGGAGGAGTCTGCGCGGCGGAGCGGGGCCCCCGACGCTCACCCGGCCTCCTGCATGATCGCGTTCTCCACGCCTGCGGGTGAGGGCTGCCTACGGCTTGACGGCGGGAGGGGGTCGCTGGCATCCCTCGCCTCGGGGGACTTTGCTCTGTTGTCATGCCCTCTTGGAACCACTTTACTGCTCCTCTCGTCCTCACCTCACTTCTCCCTACTCGTTCTAAGGCGACCTCCCTCACCCCCGCATCTCTCCCTAAGTTAAACTAATGCATTGAGGTCGGGGCACCCCTCCAGCCGACAGGACTTCCTGTGGAGGGGAGGGGTCCCGAGGCGCCCGCTCCTGGCTGCTGCCCTTGTTGACTGAGGCCCCAGCCCCTGGCCGAGCAGTTCGTGTGACGTTTCCCTCCTCCTTTTTTGTGCCTGCCTCCTCTAATAGGAGAGTCACCACCTGCTCGCCCCCCACTTTCAGTGTTCAGCCCTGTGCCTACCCCGGTGACCCCCTTCCCCTCCCCTCCATGGCAGGAGGAGCTGGGGCCCAGAGAACGAGAACCCAGGCCCGGATGCCAGGCAGCGTGGCCTTGGACCAGTCACCTCCCTCTGAGCCTCGGTTTCTTTCTCAGATGGGAGGGACTGGTGCCTTACAGAAGTGACACAGCGCTGACCATTGGTGTGGTGTGCATGGGTCAGGCAGAAGCAGTTTCAGCCGCCCTCCTTCCTTGGCTGGCTGTGTGCCTTCTGGCCAGTGTCTTAAACTCCCTGAGCCTCTCCCCATCTGGCGAGATCACAGTGCTCACCTCCTGAGGCAGCACGATGGCAGGATTAAGAACAGGCTGAGTCCCAGCCCAGCTGGGCCCAAGTTTGTGACTGTAAAGTGGGGTGACTACAGCTCCTCCCTCAGGGAGGTGGAGGGTGAATGCCAGTCCTGCCTCCCCAACCGGCCTGGCCTGTGAGGTCCCCGAGGTCACAGCCCCTAGAGGCAGGAAGTGAAGTGACAAGGCGGAGCCCTGCACAGGTACTCAGCAGACCCTAGTGTCCAGGACCTTGAGTTGCCAAGAGCCTGCAAGTTGAATTCAGGCCCCAGACTTGGCTTGTCTCTCTTATGACCCTGTGAGGCTTGAATCTGTCCACGGTGGGAAGTTCACTGACCCTCTGGGGTGGCTACTCAGCTCCCAACAGCCCTGGCTCCACTGCTCTGAACAACAGGTACAGAGACTGGTCCAGGGTCACACAGCAGGCTGGAGTCAGGGCAGGAATCTCACTGTCCGTGTGGGGCATAGGCCCGTGCCCCGGATATGGGTTCCCACCCTTGGGAGTCTACAGTGTGGTGGAGAAGGCAGGCAGTGGGACAGCTGTCACTAGCTCAGGTAATGCGAGCTAGGATCGCAGGACCAAAGGAAGATGGCTCCAGGAGGTGCCAGGACAGCGCTACGGAAGCAGTTGAAAGCGTCATGATGCATTTCCAGCGCGGAGCAGCTCCCAGGCCATTTTTTGCCTTTATTTCACCCCTGCATTCAGCCATTCAGTGACAGGTCCACATAGTTTTGTCCCGAGGGGCATGTGTGTATTGGGTTGCCCAGAGGAGGGGACTGGCTCTGTCTAGGTGGGCAAAGTCTTATCCACTAGATGAGTGACAGATTGGCAGCCAGTGCAGGACCAGTACCCCGGGTACAGGGACTATATTGTCCCAGGGGGTCTAGCCAGGATCACAGTCAGGTCAGAGAGACACCTCCCCCCACCAGCCTTTTGCGGGGTGAGCCAGGGGCTCCCCAGAGATGTAGCGCTGGTCACACATGCAGCTTAAAATGTCACAGAAGACATGCCATTTACATTGGCTACATAGCTAGTTTTAGCCAGTATAACTAACATGTCATGTTTTCAGCATAGAATCAGTGTTGTCACACAGATTGTTTCTCTGGTCATTTTGCCTCCTGCCTGTTTGTACTAAGTGTGCAAACTGTGGGTGGGTGGGTGCATCGGATGTTCCAAGCATGTCCTGAACACATAAGATAGGCAGGGCCCGGAGGAGACGGTGGCTGCAGGAGGACACGCAGCCCTGGCCAGGAGGGTGGAGATGGAGCAAGGGGTGGCAGCAAAGGGTCCTGAGGGGCACATTTGAAGAGGCCCCGGCTCTGGGAGCAAAGTGGAAGCAAGGGCGGGGCAGGACACCCAGGGTGGGGTGGGAACACGCGGAGACCAGGCCTCAGCCCTTCTGCTCTGCCCACAGGGCGCCGATGGCGGCAGGGCGGCCGGAGGAGCTATGGGAGGCCGTGGTGGGGGCCGCCGAGCGCTTCCGGGCCCGGACTGGCACAGAGCTAGTGCTGCTGACCGCCGCGCCACCGCCCCCACCCCGCCCGGGGCCCTGCGCCTATGCAGCACACGGCCGTGGGGCCCTGGCCGAGGCTGCTCGCCGCTGCCTCCATGACATCGCCCAGGCTCACAGGGCTGCAGCTGCTGCCCGACCCCCCCGACCCCCGCCAGTGCCACAGCCGCCCAGTCCTCCTCCCAGCCCGCCACGCCCAGTCCTGCCCAGAGAGGAGGAGGACGAGGAAGAGGAGGATGAGCCGACTGAGACAGAGACTTCGGGGGAGCGGCTTGGCGGCAGTGATAATGGAGGTGAGAGGCCCTGGGCAGGGGAGGGGTGGCCCCCCGGGGGGCAGCACTGTTGCTCTCCACCTTGAGGTCGAGTGGGCACCTCAGTCCGCAGCCTGGCAGCCAGACCCGAGTGTTGGGTGGAGCTCAAAAGCAGGCTCAGACCTCTCTCTGAGGGATCCTGCTGTGGTTGGGAGTTAGTGTCCAGGCGTCACTCACAGGGACATTAGGGGCCAAAGTGGTGTTCAGAAGTCACCAGACACGTGGGCCACAGCTGAGGGAGCCAAGGCCTTTGGAGGTGTAGGGACTGCACATCTGCGGAGCAGCAGGTGAGGCGGCAGCAAGGTGTGCGGGGAACTTGGAGGTTGGAGAGTGCCCAAAGGCTGGACACCAGGGCCTCAGGAACTGGGCAGGGGTTCGCAGGGGCCTTGATGAGAAGTCCCTCGTCTGTTTTTATTGACCACTGGTTGCCTCAGCATTGTTGGAGAAAACTCCCAAAGCAGGAAGGGTGAGACTCTGGGTTCAAATCCTGGTGCTGACTGCCTACTAGCTGGGGACCTTGCTCAAATGACAGGACCCATGGTGGCCTGTGGGCTCCATTTGTCAAGTGGGGTCGCAATCACATCCTACTGCAGTCTGCCTTGGTATGGAGTCCCAGTGTCCCAAACAGACCTCTAGGACTTCACTCCACTAGCTGGTTGCTCCAGAGGGTATGGCAGGTGACAGAAGCTGGATTCTACCAGTGACACACAAAAGAGGGAAAGAGTATTTGAGGCGGAGGCTCTGGGTGGGCAGTGGCAGGGCCTGGTGTCAGGCGCCTCAGGGGCTGGGGCTTCGATGACACCACAGGGCTCTTCATGATGGATGAGGACGCCACTCTCCAGGATCTGCCCCCCTTCTGTGAGTCGGACCCTGAGAGCACCGATGGTGAGTGGCCCACACTGGTGCTGCCCCAGGAGTTTGGATGGGTTTGGGGGCCGAGGCTGAAGGCCCCCTTCTCTTGCAGACGGCAGCCTGAGTGAGGAGGCCCCTGCTGGCGCCCCGGCCTGTAATGTGCCCCCTGCCTCGGCCCTGCCCACGCAGCAGTACGCCAAGTCGCTGCCCGTGTCTGTGCCTGTGTGGGCCTTCAAGGAGAAGAGGACTGAGGCACGGTCGTCGGATGAGGAGAACGGACAGGTGAGGGGCCACCCAGAGCCACCGACGCCAGGAAGCACTGAGTTCTGTGCTTTCACCCCAGTCTAATTTGTTTTGGGAATTAATAGGAATTGAACCCAAGGTATACTTGGTATATACCAGGCCACTGAGCTCCATTCCTATTCCTTTTTTTTCTTTTGCGGAACCGGGGATTGAACTCAGCCCTTGCGCTTGCCAGGCAAGCGCTTATTCTCAACCATCTCTCCAGCCCCCCTCATTTTATTTTTGAGACAAAGTGGCTCAGGCTAGGCTCAAATTTCAGGTTGTCCTGCCTCAGCCTTCCAAGTAGCTGGGACTTCAGATGTGGCCCACCATGCCTGGCCTGTTAGCTGACTGAATCCTCCCCTCAACCTAGGGAGGCAAGTGCTAGGCCCAGAGGCCTATGCTTCTAACTCCTGACACTAGGCTGTGTGTCCCAGGCTGTGTGGCAAGGCCTGTCCTCTCCCAAAGCGGCTCCCTTTGCCAAAACATGCTCTAGCCAAGCCACAGGTATTTTAGCATCCCTGCCAGATGGGAAACCTGAGGATCAGATCACCCCACACGTTCCTGAGCCCCTGGGCTATCCTCTGCTCTGCCCATTCAGTGCCCTATATAGAATTCTTGGTCTGGCCTTGCTGCCCATCTCTGAAATTCCTGAAGCCAAAGGAAACTGAGGCCCTTGGGCCACATGACTTTCTGGAGTCTGGGCCTAGAAGGGGCAGAGCTAGACCTGGAACCCACCATCCTTCAGAGAAGTAGCTGGGGGTTTCAAAGAGGCCTGGGGCCCAGCATCTCCCTCAGGCCTCAGTGTTTTTACTCGAACTTCATCGATCAGGGCAGTGCTAGAGCCAGGCGTGGGGGTGCATGCCCCTAATCCCAGCGCTTGGGAGGTTGAGGCAGGAGGATCACTGGATTCAAGACCAGCCTGGGCTACATGTCGAGACCCTCTACCCTCAAAAGGGAAAGGTTGGGAGTAGAGTTTATTGGGGGGGGGGCGATTTACCAGGGATCAAACTCAGGACCTTGCGCTTGCCAGGCAAGCACTTATTCCACTGAGCTATCTCCCTGGCCCCCTAGAGTTTATTTAGTATGGAGGACCTGGTTCAAAAAGTGATGGCCCCACAGGCCGCAGGGGCGCCTGCCAGGCTTTCACCGCTCCTGTTAACACTAAGAATCTGATTTCCACCTCCTGGTGGGGCCTGGGCTGCTCCTCATTCAGGGCAGGGGCCACATGAGGAGAAATCTCTGTCGAGGAGCCGCCTGTCCCAGCAGTCCCTGAGCCACGACTTCATCTCCGCCCTCGCAGGGCATCTTAGCCCTGTGTTTCAGGAGAGATGGAGGCCGAGGGAGGCAAAGGCTCCGCTTGACAACTGCTTGCTGACAGAGGTCTGATTGGAACATGAGGACCTGGCCCAAATTCTCAGGAGACCCCCCACATAATCTTAAGGACAACAGTGACAGCGCTTGCTTGCACTGCAGGCCAGAAAGCCTGCTGGGGGGGGGGGGGAATGGTTGGCACAGGGCATCGCCGGGAGCAGGCGGAAGGCGGCAAGATGTTGGCACCTGCCGGCCTGACCCTTTGATTGTGATCTCCGCAGCCCTCCTCCCCGGACCTGGACCGCATCGCGGCGAGCATGCGCGCGCTGGTGCTGCGGGAGGCCGAGGACACCCAGGTCTTCGGGGACCTGCCCCGACCGCGGCTCAACACCAGCGACTTCCAGAAGCTGAAGCGGAAATACTGAGGCCCAGGGAGGCAGCGTCCCGCCGCGTCCGCCCGCCCTCACACTACACCCCCGCCCCGCCCCCCACGCCCGCCAATCCACGGGCCTGGCCGGGCCCGCGGGTTCCCCGCCCTTCCAGCCCACGGGCTCCCATGCCAAGAGGCGAGATCTGTCCAGCCGTCTGCTGGGTCTGTTGCCCTCTTCTTTACACAGCGACAGATCTTTCAAGGGCACCGAGTCGCGCTCTAGATGGGAGTGTGGCTCGTCTTAAGCCTGTAATGGATCGACTCCGTCGTTTTTCTGCCTAGCGACAATCTGTCGCTCGGCATTGGCTCCATCCCTGAAAGACTACAGCCAAGCTCCAGGATTGGGTAGTCACTTTTGGCCTAGTGACTGGGCAGCGCTTTCATTTGATTGGTTTGAATCTAGTCAGCGGCTGGATCAAACCCTGGGGAGTTACCCTCCGCCCTTCCTGAATCCTTAATTGGCTACAGCCTCTTGGGGGGTGGTCAGGCGGCTCCCGGACCTTCCTGGATCCTCATTCCTGATTGGCTGTGACCGCTGGGAGGCGTGGTCAAGCCCTCCCGTATACAGAATCAGGCTGAGGCTTAGTTTGCCGTTTTTCTTTTTTACACTACTGGGGCTGGGCTCGCTTTTTGGCCGAGTCCTGACTATTGTACCCCTGGCCCCCTCAGGGATGGCTCAGTCGTGTCCCTGCGTCCGACACCCCTCACTGAATCCACCCCACAAAAGCTTGCCAATTGAAGCCCGTCCTTTTATCCAGGACGGCACCAGCTCCCGCCCCTCTCCCCACCCCCACAGGTGCCTTAAAGGCCCCTTGTCCACCCAAGGTGGGGCAGGGAGCCTCACTCTCCGGCCCTGGTGTGGGGGAGAGAGTGGGAGGATCGGGAGTTAGGAGGGGCGCTCTGAGATTAAAGAGTTTGATAAATGTGAGTTATGGGTGTTCGTTCAACATTTTCAGAAACCAAACAGCATTTAATCGATTTTTGGTGTAAAACTGAGTGTTGGAATTACTGTCTTCATTTTTTGTTTATAGTTTTTCGAAAGGGCGACTTGCTGTATAGTCCAGGCTGGCCTTGAACTCATAGCGATCCTCCTGCCTCAGCCTGACTTGACTTTGAGTGGATTACAGGTGTGCACCACTACACCTGGCTCGTATCCACATTTTATATATTAAAACATAGAAGGATCCTTGGTACCAAGGGGAGTACTCTGGTTCTGTGTAATCATGAAGGCCTAATCTTCAGGTAGAGGACTTTTGAAATAAGAATTAAGGACTCGGCTTCAGAGCCAAGGTTCTCCGGCAAAGTGAGGAACCCCCAGCCGGAGCAGGTGGTACCTTACTGGAAATTTAGGACGAGGGAAAATGTGGGATCGCCGTTCAATTTACATTTGTTTACTCTGTATCTCCTCTTAACTCTGCAAAGTGGAAGCCGTCATCTACACTTTATAGATGAGAAAACTGCCCCATTGAGAGTACAAAAACAATTTAGTGCTAGGGGGCAGAAGGAAGGTAGGTTTCATTAGCTGAAGGCAAATCTGCCAAGGGGAGAACGAACTGGAAAGGACAGAGGATCTGCTTCGCCCCCTACTGGCCTAAACTCCATAACGCAGCAGGAGGGACGACAGCCAGAACCGCGGCGGGACTCATTTAAGTACCCATCACGGAGAGGCACCCGGCTGCTGCGTGGGCGGAACCAAAGCCACGCTTCCCTCCCGACCAGTCACTTCGGGCCGCGAGAAGCAGACAGGTGCAGGCCAAGCGCCCGGGGCAGGACTTTCCTAGCCACTAGAAGGCGCTTGGGTTGAAGCGGCGATCGCAGCTGAGTGTGGGTGAGAGCACCGCGACTAGCTCTCGGCCTTTCCTTTGGGAGGTAGGGACCTCCTCATTGGCTGACGGATGAAGGCGTCGTCGCCTGGGAAACAGCGCCTCAGGCCCGCGGAGAGGCAAGGTTTCCGGAAAAAGGAAGCGGGAGGCGGGACTTCCTAATGGCAGGAGCGGAAGGAGGCGGGACTTCCCGTGACCCAGCCGGGTGTCTTTTCGCTCAGCATAGAGCATCTACTTCCTCAGGATGGCTCAGGTGGAGGCCCAAGGCCGCCTGTGGCTGGAGAGCCCTCCTGGGGGCGCGCCTCCCATCTTCCTTCCCTCGGACGGGCAAACTGTTGTTCTGGGCCGGGGACCCCTGACCCAGGTTACGGACCGGAAGTGCTCCAGGAACCAAGGTGGGTGGGAGCAGAACCTGCTCCGGGAGTGGGAACGAAGCCGGTGGGAAAGGTGCAGTTAGCCGGGAAGGGGTGCAGCCAGTCCTGACGTTGAGAAGTGGCTTCTGCGTGCGGAGCACGAAGGAAAGGTGCCTCAGCTGGACCTAGCCCGGTCCTTGGGGGATGTAGCCATTCCTGGAAAAAATGTCGGTGGGCCGAGGGAGATGTGCGCAGGCCTTCTGCGGACCCGAAACAGGCCACCACCCTCGTGAACAGAGGGTCCTATGGAGGAACAAAAATGTTAGGAGGGACTACATCAGGACAGGCCCAGGACTTGCACCTGTCCGCACTTTGTGAGGTGCCGCAATTATTCGTCCTAGGGCTGGAGATGGGGCTTCAGGATGGAGCCCTTCCCTACCCTGCGCGGGGCCTTGAGTTCAACCACCATCCCTCCGGACGCTGGGATCAGTGTCGTAGGCAGTCCTAGGGTATTGATGTCTACTGCACGTCAGAGCCCCAATCCCATTTAGAAATACACTGTCTCCTACTTCCTGCTCCCTCTGGAGTAGATGGCGTAGTTCCATTTTGTGGCCTGAAGCTGGCCACACTCCGCAGTAGTGAGACCAGTCACACATAGATGCAAATCCTGACTTCGCTCTCTCACTCCCCAGTGGAGCTGGTTGCAGACCCTGAGACTCGGACGGTAGCAGTGAAACAGGTACTAAGGTTTCGCCGAGGGGCAGCAAGGCCTGGGGGTGGGATGGGGAGGAATCCTCCAGCAGGGAATATTAGAAACATCTGATTAGGCTGTGTGCTGTAGCATACAAGCTAGTGGGAGGCCGAGGCAGGCAAGTGCAAGGCCAGCCTGGACAATATAGCAAGACACTATCAAAAATTTGTGAAGGGTGGGATCTGGGCATGGTAGCTCACGTCTATAATCCCAGCGTGAGGCCAAGGAGGCTTACCATGAATTTGAGGCCAGCTCGGGCTACGTAGTGAGTTCTAGGCCAGCTGTAACTACATAGTGATGAGACCCTGGCTCAAAAACAAACTACCAAACAAAAAGGCTACCAGTGCTGGAGTTCTTGTCTGTGAGCAGGGCTCTGGGTTCCAGCCCCCATAGTAAAAAAAGAAACAAAAAACATGATTGGCTGGGAGAGAAGGGGGTGTGTCCCAGTGAAGAAACCTTCACCTATTTCAGTAGGGGTATCCATTGTCCATTTTCATTTGGGCAAGATGGAGCAGGTGACCTTTCCCAATCCCCAAGTGATAGTACTCCGTAAAGAGATGGAGTTTAAGGGTCTGATTGGTAGGCTTAAGAAAGACAAGTCTTGCCTCCAGGTATTTGATTGGAGGAGGTTCCCACTAGGGCTAAGCCAGTCCCTGGTCTGTCTTTCTCCGCAGCTGGGCGTTAACCCTTCTACTGCTGGGACCCAGGAGTTGAAGCCAGGGTTGGAGGGCTCTCTGGGGGTGGGGGACACACTGTATTTGGTCAATGGCCTCCACCCACTGACGGTGCGCTGGGAAGAGACCCCCACAGTTGGATGCCAGCCGGACACTCCACCTGGCAGTCCTCCGCTGGCCCCAGACCAGGAGAGAAAGGAAGAGGAGGCTGAGCAGAAGAAAAAGAGGATGCGGGTGTCACCCCATGGGTGGGAGAACTTGGAGAAGCTGCTGGTGTTCACGGCACCGGGAGTGAAGCCCCGGGGCAAGGTGAGGGCCCTGTCAGGGCAGTACCACGGACTGCAGAGCCAGTTGTACTCCTGGCAGTCGGCACCCAAAACAGCTTTGTTCCAATTTTTCTTTCTGTGATCATAAGTCCCTGAGGTGGTGCGGGGTGGGGCAGTGTAAGATACTCATGTCTATTTTAAAGACTCAGAAAGTAGGAGCAGAGGGATGCGGGTGTGGCAGGAGGTCTGTGGTCAGCAGAGGTGGTAGGGCCACGTTCCCAGAACACTACATCCTTGCTCAGGACATGAGGCCCAGTGACCCAGTTTCTCCATCTCTGAGCTCAGGGTGACCCTTGCCTCACAGGACCAGTGTGCCTCCCCCCGTGCATGAGCAGAGGTGTCACGTGCTGCTCTTCCATGTTCTCACAACCCCAGGTGGCTGCTTTTGATCTAGACGGGACCCTAATCACCACCCGCTCTGGGAAGGTCTTTCCCACGAGCCCTAGCGACTGGAGGTGAGGAAGGGTGGGGACAGGAGTGATGGAAGCTGGAGTCGCCCAGGCTCTGCTCACCTGACCTTTCCACCACCCGCCCTAGGATCTTGTACCCAGAGGTTCCCAGGAGACTCCAGCAGCTGGACACAGAGGGCTACAAGGTGCGTCCCTGTGCATGTGTGTGTGTGGTGTGCACATGGGGCCAGACTGCCAGGGCTGCGGACCATGCCTGGGTGACACCGTGTGCTCCACAGCTGGTAATCTTCACGAACCAGATGGCCATCGGGCGAGGGAAGGTGCGAGCAGAGGATTTCAAGGCCAAAGTGGAGGCTGTGGTGGAGAAGCTGGGTGTCCCCTTGCAGGTATGGCTGATGGGCAGCTCCCAGGGGCTGGCCAGGGTGAGCACTAAGAGACCAGAACAGTGTGTGACCCAACACCACACACAGGTGCTAGTGTCCACACATGCGGGCCTGTGCCGGAAGCCATTGACAGGCATGTGGGAGCATCTGCAGCAGCAGGTGAGTGTGTCCCTGTCCCCTCACCTCCACACTTGGCCCCCACAATGTTCAGCTAGCATGTCCCAGGCAGGGGCATGCGAAGGCAATGTGCTCTGGATTGTAGAAGTCGATCCCCCCCCCTAACACACACACACACTTATTCATTAGTTTTGAGGCCCACTAATACCTTGGGCTGGAAACCGTGCTGGCCCTGGAGTATGCAGGTGCTGTGCACATCGCCAGCCCGTGTGGGTTAGCTGACATTGACCCAGGACAGGCCAGGTGAAGCTGTGTGATTCTAGGTCCGTGGTCAAGAACAGCCTCTCTGAGTGTGCTGTGTCTACAGCACTACAACAGTGCAGAGCCTGTGCTGAGCCCAGTAAGGAGAGGGTGAGGATTGGGTGAGGCAGAAGCATGGCAGACCCCAGAGACGGCACTGCCTGCCTGAGGGGGAACAGGCACCCCATGGGGACCGTGCAGGTAACTGGTGGGCGCAGGAGCCGGGTCCTGGCCAGGGGACTCTGGGCAGGCCCAAAGTGCACGCTGGCGGTGTGAGCAGGGGCTGGGCGTGGGATGAGTCAGGCCCGGTACAGAACAGAGAACAGCCCCCTTATGTGCTGTGGGAAGGCTTCGCACTGTCTCTCTTCCTAGGCCAACGATGGTGTGTTCATCTCCCTCGGGGACAGCATCTTCGTGGGAGGTGAGTGAGGGGCTGGGTGGGGTGGAGGGGGACCCCTGAGTTGCTGGTGGATGAGGGTATGTCCCTGTGTGTTCCAGATGCTGCAGGCCGCCCGGCTAACTGGGCACCTGGGCGGAAGAAGAAAGACTTCTCCTGTGCCGACCGCCTAGTAAGCTCCGTCCCGCCTGTTCCTGGGTCCCCACCTGTTCCAAGGTCCCCACCAGAGGTCCCTGCCCTCTGCCTGACCTGTCCCTTGGCCTGCAGTTTGCCCTCAACCTCGGCCTGCCCTTCTCCACTCCTGAAGAGTTCTTCCTCAAGTGGCCAGTGGCCCGCTTTGAGCTCCCAGCCTTTGACCCGGTGAGACCTCCAAGCAGCCTCAGCCTCAGCCTCACCCCTTAGCTCTCCCAGCCTTTTTGACCCTGAGGCTGGGGGTCTCACACTGCTTGTCATCCCCAGAGGACCGTCTCCCACGCGGGGCCGCCCTTCCTCCCGGAGAGCAGCTCACTCCTGAACTCGGACCCAGAGGTGGTCGTCGCCGTGGGATTCCCTGGGGGTGAGATGCCCTGGCCCTGACCCCCCGCTGCCTGCCAGGCCGCGCAGCCCACTGACGCCCCTCCCCCTGGCAGCCGGCAAGTCCACCTTCCTCCAGGAGCACCTGGTGTCTGCCGGCTACGTGCACGTGAACAGGGTGCGTCCGCTGCCCCGCGAGCTCCTGGTCTGCCCTCTCCCCGCCCATCCGTCCTGACCTCCCCCTGTGCCCCAGGACTTGCTGGGCTCCTGGCAGCGCTGCGTGAGCGCCTGTGAGACAGCACTGAAGCAGAAGAGAAGGGTGGTCATCGACAACACAAACCCGGACGTCGCGAGCCGGGCCAGGTATGGGGTCCCCAGGGAAGCCGCCAGAGGGCAGGCAGGAGGCCTGGTGACAGCCCTAGCTTCCCTGCCCCTACAGGTACATCCAGTGTGCCCGAGATGCGGGTGTGCCCTGCCGCTGCTTTCTGTTCACAGCCACGCTGGAGCAGGCACGTCACAACAACAGGGTAAGCCCCGCCCCGTCCTCTGCTGCCGGCCCCGCCCCTCCCCATGAGCCCCGCCCTCTGCTGCCGGCCCCGCCCCCACCGGGCTGGCTCCACCCCTGGCCGGCCCCCCCTCAGTGCCCCCCTATCCCCGCAGTTCCGTGAGCTGACGGGCTCCTCTCACGCGCCTGTGTCCGATATGGTCATGTTCGGCTACAGGTGAGGGCACTGGCCAAACAGGCGGGTGCGGGGCAGGCAGGGCCGGGTCGCCCCCCTCACGGCCCCTCTGCCTCCAGGAAGCAGTTCGAGGCCCCGGCGCTGACAGAAGGTTTCTCTGAGATCCTGAAGATCCCATTCCGCCTGCAGTTGGAGCCGCAGCTGGAGCGGCTGTACCGCCAGTTCTCCGACGGCTGAGCCCCAGCCCAGCCTCCGTCCCCAGCCTGCCCCACACAATAAATGTTTTCTGTACGCCTGGCCTGAGCAGCTTAGCTGGCTGGGTGCGGAGGCTTCTATTTGTTGTTCTGCAGATGGAACCCTGGAGACAGGAGGAACAAAAGGGCCCCAAGCCTGCTCCTGCCCGCCTCCCACGTGGTCGGGGTCTGGAGCTTTAGACCACAGCTGTGCTCACACCGCCCGTGTAGTACCCTAACCACTTGGGTCCTGCAGGAGACGGGCTGCTGGCACCAAGTGGAGCCCTCCAGAGCCAGCTGATGCCATGTGCCCCAGCCCAGGGCTCAGTTCCAAGTGACCCCTAAGGCCAGACTCCCAGGACACAGGTTCCGTGACACTTGAACTTGAGCCCAGGGGATGATGCAGGCCTGCACTTCTGTACACTGTGGTGGACCTGATCCTGCTATGGAGGAAACCCCGCCGGCGCCTGCACTGGGGACACGGGCACACAGCCACAGGGGCAGAGGGACATCACACCTGCATCTTGGTGTTGGTGAGATAGACAGGCTTCCTGCCGCCATTCCCCGCTCATCACAGGGGCACAAACCAAGCAGGCACCGTACAGTGCCACTCACACGTGGCTGCTCTCCCGTCCATCCTGCCTGCCGCCCCCCCCCAGCCTTCAGAACTGCCCTCCAGGCTTGGGCTCTACCTCCTTGGCCGCTGCCACACACCCTGGGAGCCACAGCAGGTTTTTAAAAGGCTTTATTAGATAAACACGGGTGGGAAATGTCCTTGGGACCCTCAGAACACCGACTTCCACGATGCGGGGCAGTTAAGGTCCCCAGAGGCTCCC
This sequence comes from Tympanoctomys barrerae, assembly GCA_002564285.1. Classification (NCBI taxonomy): domain Eukaryota; kingdom Metazoa; phylum Chordata; class Mammalia; order Rodentia; family Octodontidae; genus Tympanoctomys; species Tympanoctomys barrerae. The sequence continues at coordinate 17,235 of NDGN011516334.1, forward strand.
ACTCAGAAGCATCTGACCTGGGAGCAAGGACATAGTGGGAGGGACACGACCAGGGCACAGGCCCCTCTGGAGATCACCAGACCTGTGGTGCCTCCCCAAGATCCCTGTTCCCTGCCCATGGGGACTGCAGTGCCTCACTCTGGTCATCCTAAGGCCAGGGTCCCCCTGCTTTCTGACATCCCTGGCAGGTCTGAGGGTCTGCAGGTCTGTGCTCAACAACAGGGAAGCCACTCACCAGTCTGCCAGGGCTTCATTGGCAACTCCTGGAGGGCCAGGCTGGACCTCTACCCGCCCATCTGTGGAGGAAGCCAGGGAAGGGGGTCAGCGCGAGGGGGGACACAGGGCTGGGGACCATGGGGCCGGCCTCACCCCTCGCTGCTGCTGCTCCTGCTCCAGATTCCGCTGAAGGACCTGCTGTTGATTGGCTATGACGTGCTGGATGCCACTGAAGAAGTTGTCCTGGTCATGGGGGATGAGGCCGATGAAGATCTTCTTCTCCGAGGAGTACAGCAGCATAAGCACGCACACCTCGCACACAGTCCTGTAGGAGAAGTGCACGCAGCCGGCCTGGCGGGCGAGCGAGCATCACTCGGGGTGTCCGGCCCCACCCCACAGTCCCATCTGAAGGATGTGGACACAGGCTTAGAGTGACAGTGGCCAGGAACTAGGAGGCTCCAAAGCAGCACCTGCTGAGAGGGCTACCAGCTCCCGAAGGCCAGGAGGCGCTCTGCATAGCCCCAGGCCCCGCCAGGACTGCCACCACGCACACAGGTGTCATGGGCAGGCCGGGTGCCTGGAAGCAGTGCTGACACTGCCAATCAGGGACTCCTGATGATGGGCCTCATGGGTCCTGCAGAAGGGACAACTTCTCCCCTTACAGAGGGGAAACTGAAGCCAGGAGGGAAAGGGACCTGAGGGCCCCCAGGGAGCTATGTAGGACAGCCAGGCCCTTAGACACACCATTTGGGGTGCTGCCAAGGGAAGTATGGCAGCATCAGGACAAGTGTCTCCAGCGGCTTGGACACCAGGAAACCAGGCAAATGTTGCCAAAGGCAACAAAGGCGCAGCAGCACGCAAGGCCAACCCTCCCTGTGCAGATGGGGCCCAAGGCCCAGATTTGGCACTTTCCAGGGGCTGGGGGAGCCTTGGGGATGGGACGGCCTGGAGCCTGGGTTACACTTGGAGGAGCCCAGGCAGAGGAGCAAGGCCCTAGGACTGCAGCTGCTGCCCTGCACCAAAATCCACCTGCTTTCCCTCTGTACCCGGGGTCAGGACAGCCCGCCCTCAGCGCAATGGATGCAACGCACCACTCCCCTTGTCGCCTGCCCCTCCAGATGGGCTGGGGCCAGAGAAGTGGTAGCAGCGCACCCCCAGGGCCTGCCCCAGCCACCCTGCATCTCTCAGAGGCCACACTACTCACAAAGCCATTGTCCATGATCCGGCACAGGCTCTTCAGTGTCTCCACGTCCTTGGTGAAGTGGAACTGCACAAGGCGCGAGTTCCGGAACAGTGGCACCAGGGTAGTCTGCGGGGACGCCAGCCAGACTGTGGGCCCCGTATCTCGTTCCTGCCCCCCAACAGCAGCCGGCAGTAGGCCGCAGTGCCCTGGCTCTGACACCGTCCTTGCCACTCACCAGGAGCTGCTGCGGGATGAGGTGCATGCGCAGCTTCCTTGGCCACTGCTCGGTCCTCCTAGGGGACAGGATGGCATCAGGCAGGAGCCCTTCTGGGGCACAGCACCAGCCCCAGCCTAACACTCACAGGATCTCTCCTTGGTTCACGTAGACGTGTGATGACAACCACCTCTTGGGTTGACTGTTGGGCTCAGGCCTGAGCTTTGGGGGACAGGAAGGGAGGTGACCTCAGCAATGGGGATGCCACAGGGCAGCAACCCACACACTGCCCTGTCCTGGCGCAGAGTTTACCTCCTGCCACTCCATGACGCCGCTCCAGGCCAGGAACTTGTTGATGATCTGGACAGGGCCTGAGTGGACACTGCCAAGCCCCAGTGCCTGTGGGAGGAGTGGCAGGCAGGCTAGGAGGGACCCTCCCCACTGCTCTCCCTCCATGCCCTGCTCCCCAAGACAAGTTACCCCCAGCATCCCATCCACACAAAGCCCACGTCTACTCCTGGGAAGTGGCAGCCATGTGCTCTGTGTCCCATGGCGCCCCTGCCAGGTCCCCGCGACAGAGCTTCCCTGCTCCTCCAACCTCATGGAAGGCCCTGGGGGACAGAACCCTCCACCATGCCGTACCACCCACCCCCTTCTCCCCTCTCAGGCTGCAGTGGGGGCACACCTGCTTGTGGGTGGTGATGACCTGCCGGATGGCATTGATAAAGCCCCTCTGGTCATAGGGGATGATGCCCATGAAGATCTTCTTCTTGGTCGAGTACAGCAGTATGAGCACGCGCACTGCACAGGGGGAGACGCAGGGGAAGGGCATGCAGCCAGCCTGCGGGAGGACCAACAGTGGTCAGCACCAGGGGTCCGCTCTCACACCACCCAACCATCCTGCCTGGCACCGAGGCTGAAACACAGCCCTTAAGGTCAAGACCATGGTCCTGGGGACCTGCCCATTAGCTCAGTTGTTGAAGTGACTGCTTAAACAAAACAATCAGGATGCTGTGGTTTGATCCCCAGATCCTCAGGTCTTAACCAGACATGCCCTGAAGTCATCCTGAGCCAGCAAAAAAAAAAAAAAAACTTCTGAACTTAGAGTAAATGCTTGCCTGGCAAGCACAAGGACCTGAGTTCAATTCCCAGTTCCACCAAAAAAAAAAAAGACCATGGTCCAGAGTGGGCATGGTGGCGCCAGACTGGGGATCACTCAGTTCCATGCAGCCTGGCCTGCACGGTGAGACTGCCTCACAAAGCCCAAAACAAAAAAAAACAAGACCATCACCCTAATGAGGCAAATGGACCCTGGGAACAGCTCTGCCGACTTACAGGTCTGTGGCCCAAGGAAGCTGCCCTCTGTTGTGGGACCCTGGCTTTCCCATCTGTAAAATGGGCTGACTGCAGCACGCACAGTGCTACATAAATGCTCCCTAAGTGGGGCAGCACGGCCTCTTCAATGGGAAGCAGGTAGATAGGGGCCTGACAAGACACCCCCAGGGCATCTGGACCAAGGTGTGTCTGTGTACCCCACTGGCCACCTGATACTGCTCAGCATTGTCACCTCAACTTCTGGTGCTGGGGCTACCCACTCAGTCTGTCCAGGCCATGCTGCACCCCGCAGATGACCCCAGGGTCACCAGCCCTGCTGCAGCCGGGCCACAGGGAGCAGGAGCTGCACAGATGGAGGTGTCTTGGCAGGTGTGGTGCCCTTGGAGGGTGGGGGGCGGCTAACTCGGGGAAAGGACCAACTACCCCAGTGGGGACCAGGGACCGGCCATGAGCCAGACCCAAGTCCCCTTGGCACTGTGGACCATGACTTGCCCACTGCCAGCACCTGCCACCTCTACCACCACCTTTCTCCCTCTCAGAGGGTCAGGAATGCTGCTGAGCCACAGCTGAGGGGGACAGCACAGCCCCAAGGACCAGGCTCTCACTTCCTCAGCCACCTTCCTAGAAATCCCAAACTCTGACAATGTCCCAGCCCACGATTATGAAGCACCACTACAGGCTAGAGTCCTAAGTGTCTTGTTTCTGTGTATGTGGTGTTAGGGACTGGACCCAGGGCCTCTGCACTGAGCTACATCCCTGTGTGACAGGGTAGCACTGTGTTTCCCAGGCTGGGCCTGAATTTGCAATCCTCGTACCTCAGCCTCCTCAGTGTTGGGTTATAGGCTCACTTAAAGTCGTTTTAAGCACTATTCACAAATACTCTCTTCTCGGGCCTGGGAAATAGCTCAGTGGAATAAGTGCTTGCCTGGCAATTGCAAGGTCTTGAGTTCGATCCCTGGTACCACCAAAAAAAGAAACCAACAAATAAACAAACTCTCTTCTCAAGAACCTCACCAAGTAAGGCCTACTGGTAGCTCGACCTCATAGATGAGAAAACCAAGCTGCCTGAGCTCTTCTCCCTGCCCCACCACAGCCCTCTAGCAGGGCCCTCCCCAGGAGTCACAAGGCCAGTGGCTTGGCACAGATGCAGGGGCTTGGGGCGGTGTGACAGGCTGCATTTCTTTCCCCTTAGCCTGCTGGGAGTCCCTCAGAGGGATGCTGAGCTACAGAAGGGGCTCCAACCCCCACAGTGTGCACCAGGCTCCCCTGCCCAACTCACGAAGCCATTGCCCATGACGCGGCAGAGCCCCTGGAGCGAGTCACAGCCTCTGTTGGTGAAGTGGAACTGTGCCAGCTGAGAGTTGCGGAACAGAGGGCCCAGCGTGGTCTGGAGGCAAGGGGACAGCAGGGTCACCACAGGGCGAGAGGTACCTGGGGGCATGCGGGCTGGGCAGGCAGGGGCGCATCTCACCAACAGCTGCTGTGGGATGAGCTGCATGATCAACTTCTGTGGCCACTGGTCTGTCTTCCTGCAGGGAAGAATGGGTCAGGGCGCAGGGGGCTGCCAACCTGCCACCCTGATACGCTGGACACTCACAGGTTCTCGCCTGGGTTCACATAGATCTGGCAGGGCAGGGTCCGCTTCAGCTTTGCTGTGGAGTCAGAGTAGGGTCTGCGCTTCTGTGGGCAGGGAGGGGTGTCACAGACACAGCCTTGAGCCTGAGGACAGCCCAGCCCCCACAGGGACCCCAGCAGGCCTGGCCAACCGGCTCACCTCCTGCCACTCCAGCACTCCACTCCAGGCCAGCAGCTTGTTGCTACGCTGGTGCTCACTGACAGCCAGCCCCCCAAGGGACTGCCCAGGCAAGGAGGGCCCAACGGGATCCAGCACTCCGGAGACTTGGCCACCTCCCTGCAGCAGAGAGGGAGAGGAAACTGAGGCAGGAGACCTGCAAGAAGATTGTCCTCACACATGCCAGAGGGGGCGTCCCTGCATTTAGAGCCCCCTCTGCAAACTCCCTGGGCCTGTCCAAACACCCCTCAGTATGATGGTCAACACCCCCATGTCCTTTGCCTGCACCTTCCGGGACCCTCTCTCTCTGAAAACACTGTCCCACACAGTCCCAACCACGGACGCAGCCTGTCCCATCCCCATGCACTCCACCTGTGCCTGCAGGCTGGGACACCTCTCACGCCTGTCAGGGGACACCTGACATCAGCAGCCTGATCCAGTCCAGACCCTACTTGGATGCCAGCAGAGGCGTTCTCAGTCTCACACACCAGTGACCCCACCCTACTCCTCTGACATTGGGAACCTTTGTGGGGGGCTCTCTGCGCTCACCAGAAAAGTTCAAATGCCAGCTCTGGACCCCCAGCCTCCTTGCTGACCCAGTAGCTGACAACCAGAAGACCAGACCACGCATAGCTGCCGCGTGCCCTGGGCTGTTCTTTCACCTTGCCTTTTCTTTCCTCTTACCCGGCTCAAGCTCGCTCTGCAGAGCCAGTTTCTACCTCTCTCTCTCTCTCTCTCTCTTTTTTTTTTTTTTTTTTTGCAGAACCAGGGATTGAACTCAGGCCCTTGTGCTTGCCAGGGAAGCGGTTATTCCACTGAGCCATCTCCTCAGCCCATCTCCCTAACTTCAGCTGTACTTCCCCGCTCACCCCCAGAACTGGGGATTGAACTCAGGCCTGCGCTTACCAGGGAAGCACTTATTCCACTAAGCCAACTCCCCAGCCCCTTAGCTGAACTTTTTTCAAATAAACTTTTGACATTGCTTTGAAAAAAAGAACAGAACTCTCCAGAAGCAGGTGTGACATACTCTCCCATACACTAGCAACCCCCCCAAAAAAACAGTACAGATCATTTCTCAAAAGGCACAGCCCAAGCGGGTGAATTTAAACCAGACATCCCAAGTAAAAAAGGGGAGGTTTCAGAAAAATCTGAACACGGGAAATGCAGGGGCTAAAATCTCAGCACCACGTACTTGCAGATGAGAAAAAGTATAAGAGGGGTGACCTTTAGTCTTTTTAACCTTTAGTCTTATTACTAGGGATTATCTCCTAATTTTCTTATAAAGCACAGAGTTCCCTTATCCAACAATAAAACAAGTAGGAAATTTTATTTTGCTGGGGCTCAAGAACAAAAACCTGAATAAGCATGCTCTCCACCTGGGGACCCTAGGGGCAAACATCTGAGAAGTGTTGTAAGTGCCAGGAGCTGGTCCCAGGGTCCCGAGACAGGTGCGGAGGTCCAGTCTGCAGCTGCCAGCCACGGCCTTAGCCATCTAGGCAAATGCATTGAAGGCCACTTGTGCCACCTAAGACACTGAATCACCATGTGCCTGGACCTGGACTGTTTTGGAAGAGTACACACGCATGGCCACATGTGTATGTGTTTACCGTCATGCACTGACCTGACCTGCGGGTTAGTCAACGAGGACCCTGGAGGGGGAGTGGGGATGAAATAGGGACA
>NDGN011516349.1:296-11043 GCA_002564285.1 Tympanoctomys barrerae
AAAAAAAAAAAAAAAAAAAAAAAAGATACATTTTGACAATAAGAATTTCATTTGCTTAATTTCAGTGTAGGGTAAAAAATCTTCTTTCTCTTTTTGAGAATGAATTTACATCCATTTGGATTTGAGGCAATTTTAAAACTTTCCAAGAGGCAGAATATACTTAGGATAAATTGAAACATTAAATAAAGACCCCTACAAATCAATGTATTAGAGTATAGTATTACACATACACATATATACAGGTAAATATAGAGATGTATTTTTAAAGAACAATATATGATCTGAATAATGTCTGTGACCATAGAGAGCATCACCAGAGGACAAACTGTGCCATAGCATGAGGCTTGCTCATTTGTGAGCCCCCTGTGAGCCTGCAAAGTCACCTCACAGTAGTGAATAGTTTTCAGCTGCTAACTGTTGTCATTAATTTTTCAGTCATGATTTGAAAGCCTGCAAGATTTAGAGGACATAATGAAGGAAATATTATTCTGCACCACAATAAAGTAGGCTGGAAAAATGAAGCCACCAAACAAAAGGAAAACCTGCAATTCAAATTATTTTCAAGAACATGATGTGATACAGAATAGAAAAGAAAATAATTGTAGATCATCACATTACATGTTGACTATATACTATAAATTAAAGAAAAACATATGCTATATGTGTATATACATATATATATATATATAATATATATGTATATTTCCTAGAAACAGTTTCAGTCCTAATCTCATAATCAAAAACCAGTCAACTGTGGTTGTATTTAGTTAGCTATCTAGCATATAATCAATGATACTTATTTTTAGGTATATATGTCCAAAATACCTTGGCAGAAGTTATGTATGAGACACTGCACTAAAGTCTGTGACATGAAACTCTTTGCTGTATGGAGTTCACTAGTACACACACAAACATATAATTGCCACAATACAAAATACTGAAAGAACAGCAAAGTGCTATGCAAAAATTTTAATGTGGGAGTGATGTCACGTGAGGGAAAACTCCTGGAATGAGCTATACTAGAAATAAGTTTATATGCTTCCAGGGTATAAGCAAACAAACATGACAATGGAATGACCCTTGCAAGCAGAACAACATGCAGAAAACACCCTCTTATGAGCCATCAAGAGAAAGTGTATTTTAGAAGAACAAATGGCTGACACAGTGTGCTTAAGAAGGTTGCAGATACAAATATCAGAGTAACTAATTGATTTTGATTCCTGCAAAATACTATTATGGACTACTGGACTATACTGGAATATTTTGCTGAATTCACGCAACTACAACATTTAAATGACAATACAATACCCATCTCTGACAAAACTAAACAAAAAAGGGGGATACAAATGAAGGACCATTTTGTATCAGTATATTAAAACAGGACAGCTGTACAGCTACTTTCTTGTAATTCAATGAATAGAGATTTGTACTAATAGTGTTTGTGGACAGGATATCACGTCTGCATCTTAAACTATGAATAACCACTAAGAAGATGACAATATGCAATGTACTAGTTATTGAAACTGTCCTACTGATCGTTTTTTGAAACTGTCTCATTGCTATTTATCTCTCAATAAAATTATAAAAAAATGAAAAAAAAATTGTGGAATGAATATGCTTTTGAAAAGTGAAGAATGAAAAACAACTTTCAATAGGCAGCTATAGAACACATTAAATATAAAGAAAGAAATAAATGAATGAAACATGAAGATATATACTTTGTAGTTACCTGGACTTAGGACATAGTCACTCTATTAGTGTCAAAATTGTATATATCAGTATGATTTTCCTAAAAATTCCACCCAAAAAGAAATGTATATTGAATATTTGACTGAAGAGGGTATATCTTATATCTTCTTTAGTGATTTTTCAGTGAATTTTATTTGCAATGCACTTGAGTAAAAAACACAGTATTACAATTTAAAATCATAGTCAATATTCACTCCTTCCTGAATTGCCACTATCAAATCTTTCTAGAGCCTGTTTTAGAATAATTAGATTTCAATAGGACTTTAGAGACTATCTTGTGTAACTTTTCATCCTATGTGTGAAAATGAAAAAAGGAATTGGCGGCCAAGGAAAAATGCCATCTCTCTTTTCTTTTAGATTTGTTGCTTGAATTTTCAGTCAGGTAGCTCATGCATTGGAAATTGATTATTGCTTTTTGCAGTGTGTGGGGAGAAGCACCACAGAAAATGGGTAGGGAAGGCAAAGAGGGTACCTATAAATTTCTTGTGTGAGCACCAAACTACTGAATACATTCAGTGCTTCCCAGTAGCCTTTCTTTTACTGAAAATGTATGCTTGGATTAAAATAATCGTTCATTACTATAAGAAACTTCAGGAAAAGCTACAGCCTTTGCTGATAGAAATTATACTTCCAATTCTGTCTTTACAGAATTCACAGTATTTAATTGATTGCTTTGCTGGTAATGGCTCTGGTTGGCAAAGATATAAAAGAAATTTAAAATAGCCTGAGATGAATAGAAACATGAACACAGTTCTTTGGAAGTACAGGAGGTCACTAGCTCAGATGTCTACCATTTGGGGAAGTTCAGGAGAAGTCTTCTTCAGGCAATGGAAGGTGGTAGACAAGCTGTTCATATACACTCATTATTTCTCCTTTTATAGCCCTTATCAGACTAAATTAGCATGATTTACTTTTTTCTTAAAGGTAAAGATCTGGATTATTCCTGTTCGATATCCAATAGGATATTGGTGGTGCTAACTACTTAGGAAGCCTTCAAAAATCTTCTAAGTAAAAGAATATTAGGAAATGGGGAGTGGGGTGGAAAATGAGAGAGAAAAAGGGAGAAAGGGGGGTTTAAATTTCAGGAAGCAACATTATTTGGTCAAGCCTCAAGTGCATTTTCAGAAAGTATTCAATCATTTTCTTGATATAATAAAACAAAGGTTCTATAAACTGTACTTACGGACAAATCTCACTGACTTTTGGTGAGCATATTGCTTATCAAGTTCGTCCATGATTCCAGGTATTCTCACAGTTCAGCTTGAAGGGAGTCTTTGTGTACTGGTAGATAAAATGGTACTGAAATTTACCCAGTGTTTTCTACTTACATCAGCATCTAATGAGATGAGCTATCATGCACATTTTTTTCAGGGAGCCCTATAGAGACATTTTTATTTTGCTTCTCAATATCAGTTCTCCCCCCTACTGGGAGCTTTTGTCATGTCACCATGCTAAATTCCCCCTCTAATTCTTTTATATCTGCAGAAAATTCTCCATCATCTACAGTGTTGTCTTAACCCCTTTGGAAAATCCATTTCCCAGGAACAATGAAGAGTTCAGAATAGGACAAGTAGCACATTGAGATCAAAGAAAAACAAAGAAACACTCACTTGGGCTTTTGGAAGGAAAAGACTCTGAAGTGTGTCCTTTGAGTCAGGAACCTGGAGCTACAACAGCCATTTAGACACATAAAGGGCAGCTGCATGATGAGCCAACCGACATCACGGAGAAGGACCTTCAGACCTGGATTTCAGTGGCCTCATTTGAACCCTCACTGCAACCAAATCCAGACATCCTTCTGTTCTTTTCAGGCTTCTACCCAATATTCAAGCCAGTTCATGTCAATATTTCTGCCAAAAGTGAGCAAAAGAAAACTTTTAATGATGGGAGGAGCAGATAGGGAATTAAAAGATTATGACTGAACTGTAGACAGAAACTTGGGAGAAAATCACATCCCCAACTGAGAGGAATGACTTCCGAAAAGAAAATCTTAAAATCTTTATTCAGTGTCTCAAAAGAGGGGTGCTTATCAACATATTTTTAAGTAGGAAATGAAAAAAATCTACTGGGCATCATTAAGTATTTGTATCTTAGGAAAGCAAGATACAAATAAACATTTTTCCTTCTTACTGATAAAAAAGAACATGGAGATACAAAATACAGAGAGCAGAGTTTCACTTACGCTATTTTTTTCACTTTTTACCAAAATCTGTCAACTACGATACGTGGCTTATTTCCATACATTTCAAAGCACTAGCCCTCTTAATTATTAATGTGAAATAACAATCAAAGTTGTATTCCATTGTTGATAGCTTTTATTTATTTATTTATTTATTGGCACTGGGAATCGAACTCAGGACCTTGTGCTTGCCAGGCAAGCACTTAAGCCACTGAGCTATCCCCCTGGCTTCGCTGACAATTATTTCTATTCTGTTTCCATTATTGCTCTTACTGTTCTTGTGGCCAGTGTTTTACTTATGGGTTTAATTGAACAGCTGTGACCTTCTAGCTCAATGTTGTCCTCCTATCTTCAGTTACAGACATGCAAGATTTGAAGAAGCCAATTTTCCTTTTTACGCCAGATAATTCACATTTAAGCTGTTCACAATACTCTGGGAGTTTTCACACCAAGAAGACATTATCCCAAGATTAAATATTGGTAGCTGCTTACAAAAAATGCTTGCAAACAGAGAATATTTACTAGGTGGCTGAGCAGATGCAATTGTATTATGCTGTAGAGATTTAGGGAACCCTTAGGAGTAGAACGTATTAAGAGAGAATACTTTACTTTTACTGTTTGCTAGACTTTGTTCAGAAATAAATTTATTTCAACCAAATAACTTCCTTCTAGACTCTTGACTCTGTCGCAAACTAAAACACTGCCGCTAGAGTCCCCCACATGTGACGATATCACCCATTTCATTCACGTAGCCCTCATTCCTGGCACCGAAGGGGATATTTATACTGGAAGAACTTGGAAGTGCTTGTGAAAAATACCCAGCCGATGGCAGAGCTCTGCTTGCGGATTCAGGGACATGCCGTCGAGTCAGCCTTTGGAAAACTCATGCAAATACTACAGGATAGTTAGGGAACTGCAAGCATGATGCAGCGTGGCTGATAACATAAAACTTTATTCATTAAATAGCAATAAATAGGGGAGCCAGAGAACAGCACAGCCTCAGAAAGCAAAAAGAAGTTTCCCTTATGAGTGGCTCATGTGTTCCTAAAGGATAGGGCTAAGCTTGGACTCACTCTTCCATTTCAGGGCCAAGCAAACAGCTATGGGTGCTATCAAGGATACCAAGGATTGACTAAGTACACATTGATGCACAGGTAGGGTGCAAAAAGTAATAGAAACCACAGCACAAGACCACATATCCGGCTATTCTGATGGGGGCCCAGTACAAGAATAAGTGACTTCAGTCAGGCACGGTGGTCCATACTTGAATCTCAGCACAGGGCAAGGCTAGTGTAGGAGTTTGTCCTCAGCTTGGGCCACGTAGAGTTAATGTGACACTGCCTAAGCAAAACAAAGCCACTGAAAACAACAAAAATACTTTTAGAAAAAACTGGGGATGCTGTTCAGTGCAAAGACCCTAGGTTCAATCCCTAGTACTGCTAAATAAATATAAATAAATAAGACTTCAATCTATCCTTGCCTGCTAATGTTTTGCTGACACCTCTGTATTAGCCAAACCCTAATAGCAGACTACAACTGAGCTCCTCTGTGAAGGAGCAGGCAAAAGCAGAGAAATGAGGGAGGAGCCAGAACACAAGAAAGCTCAGGAGCTTTCTTGGGCATTCCCTTTAAGGATAATAATCTCCTTTACATTTTATTAGTTAGATTTTATACTGTATTGTTGATTGTGCCTTGTTTTCTAATCTTCATGATGTATTGTTTCTGGTAGTTAAAAATCCTCTTGAAAATAACTTTCATTTCTAGTCCATCTGCCTTTTTTTGTGTTACCTTAACATTTGCACCTTCTCTAGGGTAAATTTTCAATGAATACATGTTGAGTGGAATTGAGCCCAAGGTGGTCCACTTGCTTGTGTTCTATGGCCATGATGTATGTAATAGAACTGCCTTGTGAGAGACAGTGCAGACTGAGATACTCACCAGCTATTGTGATGTGTCCAGACAATTTGAAAGTTGAGGACATCGTCTGAACACTCCTCCCCTAGGCTTCTGATCCACAGCCCTGATTAAACATCAATAATTTAATGAGTGAAAAAGATGAACCAACTTCCAATACATGTATTCCTAGGACAAATTTCAATTTGAACACATTTTCCTTAGCATCCTGCCTTCAGAGTTAGGGTTCCGCTCTTCTGAATATGAACCCCATCCTCTGTGGACCTTCTCAGAATACCTATCCCACTTAATTAGTCGTCTTCCAGATCAGAAAACAATCCCTGATCAGGTGTTAGCCAGGGCTTCCTATGGTGTTACGTCCTGTAAAGCAATTTCAATTTAATAGGGAAATGTAAGAACTAAAATCTTCAAGGCTTAAGATATCTAGTAGAGCGTTCAAGCACCGGTGTGGGAGCTATTTCGGAGAAAGGAGGTCTTTAAAAAGGAAGTTAAACATCACAATAGAACTGGTTCCCTACTCATGCAGCTGGCCGCATTTCCTGAAATATCAGTCCCCAGCTACCCCTGACATCAAAAAGTTTCTAGTGATTGCTCTCCTATTAAACTACAGAGTCCTGATGTTTAAAAAAAATATATTTTCATGTTGTCCTTTACTGTACATTATTTTAAAACATGTAAGGCGTGTCTGGTTTTTCTTCTGAAACTGATACATGAATAAATGCAGATATGGCTATAAATATAGATACAGATTTTTTAAAACTTTTCTAGAATTTCTAAGAAGTCAAGGATTCTCAGATAAGTTCAGTGGGGACAAACTGATTATGTATTCAAGCTTTCTCTATTTAGGAGTCAAGTCAAGGTTTTCGTATTGGGAAAAATGTTCTACTCCCACATCATAAGGTTAAGTGAGACAAGAGGCCTAGAATTACCGTTAGAGGAGAGAAGCTGCACTAGGTAGTGGGAGACAGTTTTCCTGTGTCATGTTTCCTCTGGGACTCTCTCCATAAACAGCGATATGCACCCTTTTTGCAAACTGGAGTCACATTTGCATGTAACATATACACATTTTTCCCTCATACTTTTAAATTACTTATAATACTTAATATACTTTAAATGCTCTGTTAATAATCTCTCTACTGTATTATTTAAATAGTGACATGGCAGGCCAGATAGCTCAGAGGACTAAAATGCCTGCTTAGCTAGACGCAAGGACCGGGGTAGGATCCGTGTGTGCCGGCCCCGCCTCCGGGTCGCACTGAGATTGAACGTGGTGGCACGCTCCTGTAATCCCAGCGCTTGTGAGGCTGAAAACAGGATCGGTGTGAGTCTGATCTGTTTAGTGAGACCCTGTAGACCCTGTACCAAAATACAGTTTTAAAAAGACAAAAAGTCTGCTCATATTTATTACAGATACAAGATTTAAAATATTTAGGAACTATAGATGACTCAATCCTTCTGGCAATTTATTTTGTCCTAGAGGTTTGATTACCATTTCTCTTTCAACTTTTTCCAGTCAACTGCAATACCTACTGAAAGAAAATAACATAAAACTAAAATTAAGCTTCTGCTACTGAAAAACATATCTATTTGGTACATTTTCTAAAAATCTGAAAGCTGAAGTTTTTGTTATTGTATTGTTTTGTTTTTGTAGCACAGTGGATTGAACTCAGGACTTTGTACCTGCCATTATTGCATTTATGCCATTAAGCTTTCTCCCCCGGCCCAAATATTTCTTGTTAAAGAAACTTGGTTAGTGTTTTGTACATTTAAAAATAATCTGAAGGGGCCAGCCAAATAGCTCAATGGATTAAAGTGCCTGCAAGTAGGCCCAGGGGCCAGGTATTGGATCCTCGGGCCAGCCATACCAGCCCTGCCCCCAGGTGGTGCTGAGATGGCTATTGAGACTGGGTGTGGGAGGTGCACCTGTAATCCTAGCTCTTGGGAGGCTGTAAAGAGATGGATCACTACAAATCTGATGTAGTAGTGAGACCTTGAACACCCTGTAGACCCTTCCCTATAATTAAAAAAAAAGCTAATAATAAATAAAAATAATCTGAAGGAAAAAAAACAGACACACACATACAGAGTACCTATACTCTATAGCTAAAATATGTTTTATAGTTTGAAATAGCTCTCTTGCAAGTTCTAGTGCTGCCAGTGTGACAGTGTGAAAGGAACACCTGATGGAGGGAGGGCTCTCTTCCAAATTGGACTGAGGATGTTATTAAGTGTTCCATTCATGGACCAGGACATAGCTCAACAGTGCAGCGCCTGACTGAAAGGTGGGAGGTCCTGAGTTCAAGTTAGAGACATCTATCTATCTATCTATCTATCTATCTATCTATCTAGTATTTGAATAGTTTGCTGACCCACTTTCCTACTTGTGAAGAGACATTTATTAACCAGTCTAATATATGCTGCTACAAAGATAAAGGCAGGTGAATGCAAAGCATTTTCACTGAAGCAAGGATATTTTGTATCAGACACACACAGACACACACACACACACACACACATGCGCATACATAATATGTATACATAATATGTATATACATATATACATAATATGTATATATATATACATATATGTGTAATATATATATAATAGTAGTTGTGTTAATCATGCAAGGAGAAAATATTGTCTTGATTATTTCTCTCATTAATTGTCTTGAAGAAAATCCCATGTACCAAGATTCAGCGATCCTTATGACATATATACTTCTGGTGGAAAAACGTCACTTGCCTGGTGCCATTTATGAGTTGACTCATTTATAACACTTCCTCAAGAATGCCGGCAATCAGTCCTTATAGATCATTGAGCATGCACATGCAGCTAAGTACATATTTTCATTTATCGTTTAATGTATATTCATTTTATTAAAATATTCATTAAATTGAAGCCATAAAATCTGTACTAGGCATGAGGGATTTGATACGGAAACATTTTCTTCTTTTAAAGAGCTACAGTCTAATAAGCAACACAGAGAATGAAAAAACAACAGCTATAATGCAGGACAATGACAACCATAATGGGAAACCAGGGCTTGAGGAAGGGAGCACCTGGTACGGCAAGATGGTGGGGACACATTTAGAAAGACACACAGTTCGCAGGCAATTTGAAAGAAAAGAGAAATCAGTGTCCAGTTGCAGTGATTATTTATTTTTAAGAGAAAAATCCAATGAAAGTATTTTGAGAACAAATTTCAGCACATCAAGAATGGATTTTATGTTTTGTTTCTTAGAGATTTAAATCCTGACCTCAGTAAAGAGACAAAAGACTTAATTAGTGGCAGCATCTTGTAATGACATTTTTTGAATTGGGACTTATGACCTGATTAAAAAATCTGTTTTTGTCTTTAAAATATTATCCCTAGATGAATATTTCAAGCCATGAAACTGGGCAATTATGATAGTGAACAAATTCACTATAAACAAATCTTAAATGTTTGAGGTGATAGATATATTTACCTCATTTTAAATATTACACAACGTACACATGATTCAAAACATAATTCAGTGCCTCATAAATGAATACAATTTATATGTTTTTACATGTAACTTAAGTAATAAATCACAAAAAGGAAGTTTTTAAGAAAAATCACTTAAAATGAGATATAAGTGCTTTTTAAGTCACATATATGAGAGCAGTAATTCTAAGATTGCTAAAATAAAAAGTATTATGGGAGATCAGAGTATGGTAGAGACAACACTATAAAACATGTAAACAAGAGAAAAAAAATATCATTCCCAATAAGAAGCAGGACCAAGAGACAGGATTGCTGTGTTTTGCTTTGTTCTGTTTGCTGTCGTGGAGACTGAATCCGGGCCCTTCAAACTAAGCTACATCCTCAACCTGACATTTGGAACATTTTATATTGTATGTCTTGGCAGTACATGGTGATTACTTTCATGATGGGGAGTTGGTGCCCAAGCCATTTTCATTCTTTTTACTTGCCCTGCCCCCCTTCCCATGAACTAAAGATCCACAGGAATGGAATGAATCAGTGTTAAAAACTGATTTTAAGAATGAAAATGCTAATAAAATATCTTTCTTAGGGTTGATACTTTGTCACAATACAGAATCTTATTCAAGAGTGTCCACAGAACATTATTTTTAAGTAAAATTTATTGTATATATTTGAGGTGTGCAATGTGATGTAATATAACACATAGAAACAATAAAAGGATTTCTATAGTTAAGTAGAGTTAGTAATCTATTATAGTGAACACGCCTACTATCTCACAAACTTTTTGTAACAATAGCAGATAAAATTTGCTCATTTATAAAAGAAAAAACTCCAACACAATACAATTTCACTAAACATTATCCACATGTTATAAATTAGACCCCTAAATTGGTCATTATAAATATATAGTTTCTATCATTTGACTTACAACTCTTCATTTTCTCACCGATTTTCACCCCTAGCAAAGACTATTTTATTTTTCCATCTCTGTATACCGGACATGTCTTTGTTGTTTTACATTAAACATTAAATTCGTATAGTGCATTACTATTTTCTTTCTGTTTCTGTCTTATTTCATTTAGTATAATGACTTTAAGATCCATGTTGTGATACATGGTGAAGTGTACTTATATTTTAAGGCTGAACGTTATTCCATTTTGTATGTATTATATTCTTCTCTATCAATTTATCCTTATATAGAAATGTAGATTTTTTTTCCTCTCTTGTTAGCCTCCAGGCTGGGTTGCAAGTTTCCTTCTGAATCTTACCAATGATTATAATAGACACTACCAATTTAGACTGAGGAACAGATAGTTAGCCATTTGTGATGATTCTTCCTGCTTCCAGGATATTTGACAATTGGTAAGTTCTTCATCTTAGATGCAAATGAAAAGGTAATCATTCAAACACTAAGGAAAAAAGGGAGGGCCTGCTCTAG
>NDGN011516363.1:2900-18187 GCA_002564285.1 Tympanoctomys barrerae
CCAAGAGCTGGGATTACAGGCACGTGCCACCATGCCCAGTCTCAATTGCCATCTCAGCATGCCCTGGGAGCGAGGCTGGCATGGCAGGCCCGGGGATGAAACCCCTGTCCCCTGCACCTGCTTGCTGGCACTTTAATCTGCTGAGCTACTTGGCCAGCCCTATAAACTTAGTTTTCACAATCACATTCATTTCATTTATTTGCCCCCTCCCCAAATATAAAAAATAACCATTATTCACACTTGAAAATACTGATTAGACGTAACTATTTTTAAGATGGACAGATGAACTACAAATCAAACTGTTGAAATTGTAAGGGAGGGGAATTAATTTACCCTTTAAAGTTTGAACCAGAAAATCAATTGCTTTGTATTAAAGCAGAGATCTCATATCACCCATTCCATCGCCAGCTCTGGGAGCAGAGTAAGACTTCAGTCTCATAAATTTATTAGCATGTGAAGAAACAGGTTGAAGAACAGGTCCTTTGCCATGTGACTGGACTGGCACAGAAAACAGGAACAGGGGAAGCTTGATTTATGGTGGGGACATGGCGATGGAGCCAGTAGGATAGATAAAGGGCAGTAGGATAGGTAAAATTAGGAACTGGGAGCAGGGTAGGGAATGTAGAAATGTAGGAAGAGGCATCTGCCCCAAAGATAAGACACCAAGAGCAATAAGTGATTCATCCTCAAGTGTGTCCATCTACCTGTGTCTCAGAATCTCTACTTGACCTTGCATCACTGACCTCTACCATGGGAACTACTGGGATAACACCCACCCCAGCCCGTTCCCCTGTCCTCCTTACTGCAGTGAGAAAAAGTTTTAAAATTGCAGATCCAGATCACCTTATGTCACTTTCCTGATTCCTTAGCATCAAAAGTCCAATTTTTTTCTTATGGCTTTTGAAGGTCCAGAAAATGACTATTATGGTTTTGATTTTATAAATGTCCCATAGAAGTCCCATGAATTCTGCAGCAGGTCTTGTGTAAGAAACCGGATCACTGGGCCACTGTGCTCACTAGTGGCTTGGGCAGGGGCAGGGGTGAGTTCGCAGCTGAATGTGCTCTGAGGAAGTGGCCCCTGGCTGGAAGAGGTAGGCTCCTGGCACACAGCCTGAAATGGCCCCTGTCCTTCTCTGGCTCTTCCCTTCCCTCTCTGTTTCCTGATTGCCATAGAGTGAACAACTGTCCCCCTCCAGAACCTCCATCCGGACTCTTCTGCTTTGGATCCAGGTGACTATATCCTGAAACACCAGCACCATAAGCCAAAGGAACCCTGTCCTGTAAGAGTTGGGTGCTGGGGATTTCATCCCAGGATGGGAAAGCTCATTAATATAAGAACGTGACTGCCTTTCTCTCTGTGCTTCCTCTCACATTCATGGTCTCCAGCTACACTGGTTATCGTCTTGTTCTACGAATACCTAAAGGTATTCCCAACACTGAGCATAAACCCAGTGCCTGAAATTCGCTCCTTTAGGTCCTCAGGTTTCTCTCCTTTGCTTCCTCTGGCCTCTGCTCAAATAGAAAGGTCTCCACATAGCACATCTCTAGACACTCTGTTCAAACTAGAAGCTCCATCCTCAACTTATCTCTTGACTTCTCACTCTACCTTTTACTTTATAGCTTTCATTACTATCCAGATACGTGTGTGTGTGTGTGTGTGTGTGTGTGTGTGTGTACATATACATGCAATCTTGATTAAGCTGTCACTTTTGGCTGTCTCTTGACTCTTTGAGGAAGGAAGAGAACATTTTGGTCATAGTAAGTGCTCCATTAAATTAGCTCTAATTACTGCTGAGTTTTTAGTAGTTTCTCACCCACTGTGCTCTAATTCACTGTAACCTTTTTAATTATAACTTGTCTTTCATGGGGCCTGCCTATAGGAAAAAAATAAATCTCTTTATCTACACACTTAAGGAAAAACAATTCTGACCTGTTGGATTGTAATGTTGTACACTGGTAATTTAATATTTTTCTTGTATGCCTTGTTTCATCAATTTGAGGCTCTTTCCAGAGACAATGATCCACTGCAGTTGAAATAAAAATTAAAACAAGTCTCCGAGGGGGACTTTTAACAGCCACAAGCTAGTCTATTCAAGATTGAAGTCTTTTATTTTGTGACTCCTTTTAATACCACTACACAACCTCGTGTCAACTTATTCAGACACCTATAAGTAGGAAGGAAGGAACTACACACAGATCTCTGTTAATAGATGTCACTTTTTATCAGAGATATTTTTTTCTGCCCTTTCTTTTTAATGCTATCTGACTTGGACTTAACCATAATCAAGATTTTGGGTTTTAAAACTTTCAAGCGACACAGCCACTCTTAACGCTGGACCCATATGGAGGTGTCAGAGGCCTGACTAATTGCCTCAATAAAGATGAAACCTCTTTGATCCATATTCAAATTACAGCACAGGATTGATGGCAAAAAAAATCCTCATGCCAGTTCTAAAGCAGTTTTCTGATGTCATACTGGTACTTCATTATCGCCACCTGAAATCAAATTAGGGCCAGGATTCCTATCCAACACAATATATAGTGACTTCATCTCTAGGAAGTTGAAATTCATATCAAGGAGGAAAGGTCATCTACAGGCAAACTGCAGCATATTTCACTGAAAAATTCGAGGACAATTTCAGCCCTCTCAATTTCCAAGAATAGTAAGGCTATTTCCAAGCAACTGACAGATTTTAAATTGCCATACCTTTTGTTGTGGCCATCTCTCATCTTTTGGAATTCAAGAAATATCTATGTCAATTTCCTGGCTGAGCTTCTAGCATGGCATTAAGAGAAAAGTTCTATATTGTTTCCCAAGGCTTCTTTATTATTTCTGTATCGTTAAATAAGTCACTGAGTGACCTCAAGATCACAATTAGAAAGCCTGGGGGTTGTGTCTTAGTCACAGATAGCATTTATTAAGTCACAGATAGCATATATTTTGGGTGAAATACTAATGAGTAAAGAATCTCATTCAAAGTCCTACATACGTCTTGGATTTTTTTGGACAAAAAACAAACTTCACCATTTGCTGTGAATTCAGAGGGCTATTAAGAGATGACCAGGCATAAGCATGTATAATAGAAGAGCTAATGAATTCCATATAAATAAAACTCTTGAAAATGTTTTATATATGATTTCTGATAATTTATAATTTATCCTGCTTTATAGAATTTCCATGCCCTTATTTATATTAAAAAGTATGAACAGTGATCAAATAAAGGATAATTCCTTGAATATCATGGTCTGTAAGTTCCATAAAATAATCAGCAGAGATGCAAAATAAAACAAACACATTCAGAAGAATTCAATGAGCAAGTCCACAAATGCCAAGTGAATGGATTCTGGGAATGAAGAGAATCAATATGGAGTCACAATGGGAACATAGGAGAAAAATAGACAAAATAAAGGAAAATAGCAGAGAAATTGGTAAAACCAGTCAGGTCATACATTCTACACCCGACTCGCAGAACCCTTATGATGGCCTGTTTTTTGATGAGGAGGACAAAACAACATGGAAAAAAAGCATCCTCTTTATGGAGCAGACAACGGACATGCTGGGTGGCATTGGCTGAATCCCAGGGAGGATTGTTTGGTCCTGGGAATACAAATAAACATTTCTAATAACATACCAGAAACACTGATGAAATAAACAGTGTGAAAGCTGTAATATTAAGAATGCAGTATGCAGCTTTAGGAATTTGTCACATACAAATTTGAATCCATTTGCTGGAAGGATTTCTAAAGGCAAGTTGATATCTGAGCCTCTGTTATCCCACTTGTAAACTGAGGATAATCTTTACTATACAGATTGATTATGAGGGTGAAATAAAATATCCAGCCCAGCCTGGAACATGGATTTCTCATAAATGGCATATCGTTACTGGAGCCTACTGTTGCTGTTCTCATTATCTTTATAGTTGGTATTATTTCACTCTGGCCTCTCTCTACACTTGCCTAACACAATCACATGACTTATGAAGTGAACTCACCCACAAAGAGTTGACTGTTGAGCTGCAAAAGGACATGGCCATCAGCTGGGGCAGCCTGTATGTTGGGTGGTAGCTGATCAACTTGAACGGAGGCCTCCTTCATGTTCCTTTCAACCCTAACGTGATGCCACTGGTTGTCATTGAATTGTGTGGGTGACTGCACAGAAATTTCAAAAGGCCCATTCCCCACATCAAATGAAAAGGTCACTATTGTTGGAGCTAGAAAAATAAGACATGGAGATAATTCAAGTGAGTTTTTTCATGGCAGACAGCTGAGCAGCCCATACCATTTGGAATGGCCCCACTGCCTACAACCACTGAACATGGAGACAAAGGTGTAATTCATATTCATGTGACAGTAACATCCAGTCTGAAACAGGTCTTCTGATGTGAGGTGACATAGTTGGTAAGATGTTCAGATTTTAAGAAATTGATCCTCTGATTTAATTTTTCATATTGGTAAAGAGTCAAGCTATTTGCCAGGCATTGCAAACTAAACAGCATCTGCATTTGATGTAAAATAACTATTTCAATGAATTAAAGCTCAAGATAGATAGGTAAGACAGACAGATGCATGTTTTGTTTTGTTTTAACACAGTGTCTCACTATGTAGCTCAAGATGACCTTAAACTTAGTATGTGGCCTAGGATGACCTCAAACTCACAGCAATTGTCCTGTTTCAGCCCCCCTGACTCCTGGCATTTAATGGGCATATGCTACCCTACCTATCAATGTTTATATAATTAAAAAGCATATAATATGTACTTGATATTTGTAATGTACACTTGACATTAAGATATCAATAGCAGCCCATGAATCTATCAAATAAATTTTTAGTTATTGGGAATTTTTTTCAATGTTAATTATTCCAATGGAAACTTGTCTTAAATTGTCTGTAGAAAACACCAATCATTGTCCCAAATTATCATGCACTAAGTGTCAAATTATTTTCTTAAAGACTGGTGAAGAGATAAAGGATATTGTAGAATATTGTCAAAGGGATACATTGAAAAGATTTCACTGATAACACAGAAACATAATTTCTTTAAAATCTGGTTAAAGGATGCATTACTAATGATAGAAGCAAAAAATTTCTCAGGAAAGGAGACTTACAGCGTAGCTCTATGCGTATAAAGTCAGTAATTCCCAGGTTCTCTAAAAAGACCCCAGACGAAGCTGTTGTCTTAAAAAAGAAAGACACATCTGCGCTGAGTTCTCCATGGAAAGTCGGAAAGTGAAGGTATGAAGCCTCAGTATTGAAGGAGGCAGAATTCCAGAACAACTCTGTTTAAAATAAATAAATAAATAAAAAGGACAAGTTAAGTAAAATTCAGGACATACCATGAAGGATGCTCAGTAATTGTATTTTCTATATTTAGCATAGATTTAAAATGCTGCTTAGTCATAAAACTGCTTTGCTTTTTTGCCTTTTTTTTTCCTACTGGCTATTAACAGTTTATGAGCCTCATCAGATGACTGGAGATTTTAGAGGAATAAAATGTTTGGATGCCTCCCAACATGAGACTAGAATGATCACTACAGAAATTGTCTAAAATATAAGAAAACGGATCCTCAGCCTAAATACTGTTCTCTGCCAAAATGACATTTTAAGCATCTGCTAAATATTGATGAATACCTGGATTTCTTTGACAATTGAAAATTTAGACACCTATTTGCTTTGAATAACAAGTCCCTAAAGAAACTAATCGTAGTTTCCATTCTATCATGCTCATCTTACTAACAAAGGTTTCTAGGAATGGGCCTTGTGATTTTATTTCCCAAAGTTAACATTCTAAATGTTCCCATCTAATTAAAGACCAAGACGAAGTTTGCCATCTTCATAATTTAGGAGAAAATGTTCGTTTCCATCAAAACCGTATCCTAATTTGTTTGTAAGAGTAACATAGTTGACCAGAAAATGAAAAGCATTCTCCAAAGGCTTACAGGTTTTTACAAAAGACAGAAATGCTTATGACTTTGGGCAATCAACTGAGAGGTGTGAAAGAAAGGTAGACTCTACTGATGATTGTAATCATGTGATACAATTTTTACTTTCTCATTCCTTTTTTGAGATATCTGCAGCTTTCTTTTGGAAAACAAATTGTGAATGTTGTATAATAAATATGAGAAATAAAATATAGGCACAGAAGCTGGAAGGAATAAAGTCCAAATGAATATGGGCACTTGATGGGGAGAATTATCCCAAAAGCAGCCTGCAGACCCTGGAGTACTCGCAGGAAGTCCTCAGCACACTGACTGGGCGCACACTTCTTTAATTTACGCAGAAGCTTTCATACACATGCCTAACACTGGATAAAGTGCTCCTGTCTAAGTGATCTTCCTAGGAGAAGGGCATACTGATCCTCCAAAGTAGGAAACAGCCATTTCAAAATAACAGTCAACTAGGTTAGCAGAGAAGAGATACCTAGTGAGTTAAAAAAAAAAATCAAGAACTTGTCTTTGCTTGTGCATGTTCCTTAGATTTTAATTTATTTTCTATAAATCCCAGGCTGAACATGACTTCTATCTCTTTTAGTTTTTTTCTATTTTTTCTTGTGGATCTAATTCAAAAGTCAATTCTCTATTCATATGTGGACAATTTCAGGGCTGAATGTATTCAGCTGAGAATCTATTTTAAGAGGTTTTTTTTTCCCCTCCTAGAGTCGAGTGAAACTATACATTATCTGTGTTATGTCAACTCTATTCTTTATGTTCTTTTTACAGCTATTTCCATGCCTAGACACTCTGATGTCTGGGAAAGAATGTAAGAAAATGAGAAAGTGGAAAATATCAAGCCAAAGATTACAGCACGTTTGTGTTCTTAATGATTCTTCCCTGATCTATTTTCAGAAGGAGTTAGCTTACTTTCTCTTAAATGTTATATGTGAAAATTAAAATAAGCTTGTAACTTTAAATTACAACATATTACTAAATCATATTCTGCCTAATTAGAAAGGGAACACTTAGAATTACTTAAAGGTTCAAATTAGATAATATTATTATAAAACATTTCATTTGTTTCTTATTATATCATAACTAACCCAATAAACCATCATATAGAAGACTTCCAGGAACCCGTTGAAACAGAGGAACAATTCTTTGAATTTCTACTCTCTGTACAACAAATGCTTTCACGCTAATGAAAACAATTTGTTACTTTAGGTAGCTAACATACTCTTCTACACATAATAATATGTTTTGTTTAGTTAGCAAACCTTATTTTACAAACGCACAATAGGTAGAAAAAGAAGCAAGGGCATTTTTATGGGATTAAAAAACGCTGCTAATTCACACCAATTACAAAGAAAGCAAAGGCCAGTATTTATATAATCCAAGTGTGAATGGTACATGATAGCTCTTTAGATGGTAAGAAGCACCCAGGAGAACCTGGAAGGCCTCTAAGAAAGGAGGGGAAGGAGAAAGCAAAGAGATTAGCTAAGGAGCAGGCAAGGGGCAGAAGGTCCTCAGCAGAGTTTCCATGGGCAAGGTAACAGGGAGTTCCCAAAGCCATCCCTGTAGCAGATCTGAGTCCAACCTCACTCCCCCATCTCAGAAATGACACATCATGATATATTGTTCTGAGTTCATAATAATTTAATAATCAAATAATTTTTAAGCAGTATATATTTTCATTTAAAGCCAATATTGGTACTAAAACTTTGAAATTCCTTTGGAAACATCATCTTTTATCTTTACCGAATTTATACTTGACTTTGTGTGTGTGTGAAGATTCATTGTTATTTATATAAAAGAAGAAGATATACCAATTCCAAACATAAAGTTATCTTTTAAAAAACTTATTTTAGGAAAATTAATTTAACACCATGTTAAGCTTATGGTTGCTAAATTTGTTTTATGGTTATTTATGGTTGATAAATGGTTTTGCTGTTTGTTTTATTTATTGTTTTGCTAAAAATTCATGTGCTTCATTAATAGGACAGTCTTTTTTTAAAGAGGAAGATTTATCAAGAGAAAAGGTAGGATAGTAATTTTCTAGGTTTGGAAGGATGAGGCAATTGATGGACAGTAATAAGAACCATTTCTTACAAGGAATAACTTTTAAATTTTGAAGTATTGATATAAAGAATACCTTAGCAGTGAAATGCATTTTATGAATACTTATGAATCATTAAAGCTAAGCTAGAAAATATAGATTACTTAGCAGAAATAAAATTCTAGGATTATTTACCTTTTGTTTTATTGGAAGACAATCACCTATACAGTATTGTTTAATGCACTGCTTTCTCTTTAGTACTGCTATTGTTATTTTGAATATTTGTGATGCTCAATAGAAATCCATACAAGAAAAATGAAATCTGATGAGATAATTACAGTTCATGGGGTGCGGATGAGTTTAAAAGGACAAAGGTGAGCATGGACATTTGTATAGAGTAAAATTATCTACTCCGTCCTCTCATGCACACTCAATAACGCTGCTGTGCTCAATGCATCTTAAGAAAGAAGAACAGAAATTGCCTCTGCAGTCAAAAGGATTTTACGAACAATCTCTGAGGAAGATAATTTTTTAATCATTACTCTTGGATTAGTTTTGTGCAAAAATGTTTTGATACTAATAGCAAGGGAATGTGAATATACTCTATTCAAAAATGCACACAATATTATCATAGAAGCCGGACTAATAGAGTTTTGAACAAAGGATTTGATTACTTTTAGTCTAGATGTAAAACAATATATAAAGTAGTGTTGGGAGTGAACTATATTTAAGCTTTCCATAGCATTAGCCACCAGCTCTTCCTGTGAAGGTCCATGTAGAGTTGAAACAGATGTAGAGTTGTGGGAGGCACCAAGAGGGTGATTTTCCCAAGGGCAGCACTCCTATTTTATTTGAAGCAGCTTTTTTTTGAAATAACAAATGGAAATATTTTAATATACAAAGGAGAGCACATTATAAATTCAAGATAAGTCCAGTCCACACAAGATCGATTCCTTCCATTAACACACATAATCATGCAATCAAGTTTGAGCTCGTCAAAATACTTTCGAGAAGAGGGGCAGCCATCAGCTGGTCTTTGATAACCTAATTCAGCTATTCATACAACATGAGAGGCATTCTGACTTGAGCAAAGCACAATAAATAAGTGCCAAATTGATTAAGAGCTTTTCATCCACCATACAACAGAGTTCAAACAAAAGTCTGCCTCCTTTATATAGGGGTTAAAGTCAAAGCCAACTGGATAATCACTTTATTGCTTTTTAAAAAATAGCTTAGCACTCCATTGATTTAAATAGAAGAGCTCTTAATATCATTCCATGTTAATACCTGTACAGACTTTATGATGTAGATATTATCATTTTAAAGCAAGTACAACAGCGACATATGTGCACCCATGTTTATAGCAGCACAACTTGTCATAGCTAAATTCTGGGAACAACCCAGATGCCCATCAACTGAAGAATGGATAAAAGAAGATGTGGTATTTTTGTATAATGGAGTATTATTCAGCTATAAAACAAGATAAATTTGAGATTTTTGTTGGTAAATGGATGTAACTAGAGAACATACTCTTAGGTGAAATAAATCAGACCCACATGTGAGGAAANAAAAAAAAAAAAAAACTAGGCACTGGGGAGATGGCTCAGTAGAATAAGTGCTTGCCTGGCAAGCACAAGGGCCTGCCTTCAATCCCAGGTTCTGTCAAAAATAGAAAAAAAGAAAAAAAGAAAATGGGAAGGGACCAAGAGTTGGAAAGAATAGGGAAGGGTAGGATGATAGGGCACAGAAAAGAATTAAGATGTGTTATACACCTGTACCAACTGCCTACAATGAGTGTAATCATCACATATTACAAACATATACTAATAAAAAAAGATTTACAAGAAAAAATTAAAGCAGGTACATCTATACATTAACCACTATAAACCATTCATAATTTTTTCCAGGCTCAGAAAATACTTTTATTAATTAGTCTGTTAAAGTATTTTATTAGGCAATAACCATCAAAAAATAAAAACCAGTAAATTACTTATTCTATACTTATTATCTAATACCTCTGCATATAGGACCTGATTACACTTTTGTGTATGATTTGATATAAACATATGCATATTTTTTGGAAGGGGGCAGTACCAGGAATCAAACTAAGGACCTTGTGCATGCCAGGCAAGGGCTGTTCTTCTGGGCTAGAGCCCCAGCCCAATGCACACATCTTTTAAAGAACAGCCAATGTAAATATATGTTGGATGTAACCTAATGCCAAATGTGAGCTCTATACACAGTTTTGTAGCTGATGTGGTGGTGCACACCTGTAATCCCAGCACTTGGGAGGCTAAGGTGTGAGGATCTCTACAAGTTCAAGGCCAGCCTGGGTTACACTACCCCAAGCTCTTGGTGGATAATTCCACACCCTCACTCTTTTCAGGCATGTTTCATCTCTGTCTTCACCCTTGAACCCTCTTTTCTCTAAGAAAAGAGAAGGATAGGGGCCTGCCCCTTAGCTCAGTTCTTTAAGTGGCTGCTTCAACAAAGCAGTCTGGCTCAGGTTGCTGTGGTTTGATCCCCACAACTCAGGACAGCCAATCATGCCCTGAAGGCATTGGGAGAAAAAAAAAGAGAGAGAGAAGGAAGCAGCAGAGCCACGATGCGGACTCCCAACACCACACTTGCTCATCGTCACGCTTCCACGCTACACTCTCTTCTCTCCCGTCATGATGGATCAATGTTCCCCAAAAATTTCTTTACTGGCTCTTTTCTGCTAATACACAAATGCTCTTAATCCTCTGATCTCAGAAATTTAATCTTGTGGCCCTGCTTTTCTTTCCACTTCTCCCCAAATTCTCATTTTTTTCTCTTCCCACTTTCCTTCGCACTGAACCTATTCCCGGCTTCCTTTCCCCCACTCCACTGGCTGAAACAGGCCATCGGCAAAGTCATGAGGGACCTCACTTGGCTTCGTCCAACAAGCTCAGTGTCATCGCACTTAAGCTCTGGACACACTTAGTATTGCGGATTGTCCTCTCTTCCTTGAAATACTTCCTTCCCTTAAAGTCTAGGCTCAACACCCTCTCTTGCCTTTCTAGTTGGTTTTATAATTTGCAGTTTTCTTTCTTCTGCTAAGTTCCTTCAGCCTCCCATCATTGAAACAAGCAAGGCCCTGCCACTGCAGTTCTCCATCCACCACAGCTCCACGCAGTCTGTCTTGAATAGATCGACAATATATGAACACATGTCTTAAGCCTGGAACTCTCAAGCCAACAACTGAATGTCTAATGATAGAGCAGCGTTTCTATATCCCAAAACTGAGCTCCGCATATTCTTTGATCCCAGACATGATCTCCCTACTTCAGTCAACATCAATTTCAATTTTTTTTCCTTCTAGCAGATTATTAATTAGGGCAAAGACTTTGGCATCATTTTTTTTTTACTTTTCCCTTAGCAACTTATATAAATTCACCAGCATAGTCTGCCTTTTAAATTATACCCATATTATAGCTCTCCATATTGTACCTCTGGTCCAAGCCAGCATAATCTCTTAACTAGGGGTAGTAATATGGCCTTATGCACAATCTCCTTGCTTTGGCTCAATCTCAGTAAACAAACTATACCACACCACTCCCCTAACCCACCACTGTTGAAAAAAATAGTTTTCAAAATCCTCCATGATCAGATTGCCAGTTCCAATCACATTAATATAACACAATGCAGGAGGTTTTCCACTGTTTTCCCCTTGCTCTCTGGCTCCAAATGCCAGGACCATTAGCTGCTCCACAAACACACCAGCTGCGGCCCCATCTCTGCACAGTTACTCTGGCTTCTGGATTCTCCAGTCATCCCTGGTACTCTTTCCAAAGTATCCACATGCCTTGCTCCTTCATTTTCTAAAGATCTTTATTTGAATGTCACATGCTTGATGAAACTTTTGTAGGTATTCTTTTTTTTTTCTAAAAATCACCCTCTTTTGCATTATTTATTTTCTTCAGAGTTCTTACCAGTGTATGCCATATCATATTTACTTCTTTACTGTCTCTCTCTAAAGAAATGTAAGAACTGAGAATATAGGTATTTTGTCTGTTTTGTTCAGTGTTCTGTTGTTTCCCCTTTTCCCTTCCCCCATGTGTGTGTGTGTGTGTGTGTGTGTGTGTATGTGTGTGTGTTTGTGTGTGTCTGTCTGTCTATCTGTGTATAATATACTGTTAAATGAAGGATATCATTTCTTGGATAAAATTATAAGATTACTTTCATTATTTATTTTTGGCAGAGCTGGGGATTGAACTCAGGCCCTTGCGCTTGCCAGGCAAGCGTTTGTTCTACTGAGCCATCTCCTCGGCCCTCTTTCATTATTATAGACATCAAAAGATACAGAATACATTTGGTCCACTTGGTTATATTGTGTGTATCCTACAAAATCCTCTCAGCTGTTTTGTTAAACAAATAGAAAGAAGACAAGAAACAGAGAAGAAAAAAGAGAAAGGAGGAGAAAAAATGAAGAAGAGGTAGAGATAACAAGGTAAAGAAGCTTTGGGAAAATTAAAGAAATAATGCGTGATGAGATAATATAAACTATGAAAATTTTAAAAAATTCCTAATGGTGGGTGGTTATCAGAAATAGTTGAGCCAACAAAATTATATTATCTTATTATCTGTTAAGATAGAATTGACCTTTATTTTTAATGGCTTGTGTGTAGTCTGTCATAAGGAAGAGAAGCCCAACAAATGGAAGAGAAATTAACCAAATCATTAGTCAATATATTTTTGCAACCTGAGCATCTAACTTCTGCACAGTTATTTATTGCCTACATGAACCTTTGATTATTTAATGCATTCTGGGCAGCTGTGATGGCTCAGACAGCTGTGCTGGTCAATGCAGAATACATGAAAAAACTGACTTCAGCAACTCCAGAATTGCCTGAGACAGAAACACAGAATAATCTTTCTTTATGTAGATTTTAGAGATGCTTTCATTAACCATTAAGCTGTGACACAATGAATTAACTGAGAGAAAATATTTATTAAAATAGGTTGAACAACAGTCTCAAAGAATTAAAAGCATTGCCTTATTCAGATTAACAAAATGGGAACAGAAATTTAGATGTTTGCAACAACTCTTAAAAATGTTCACTCTATGTGCTTTTAACCACACCACTATCATTTCAGTGAAAACATAATACCAGGTTCACAACACTCAGATATATTCTGCATAAGTTATGGCCTTTAAGACTATTATTCCTTAAAGTATTGAGACCCCCAAAAAAGCATGGTAGGAAAATCAGTTTGGACTCTTGTTTCCCCCCACTATTCCATACCAGAATATAAAATAGTGCTGTCTACAAATTTCTAAGAGAAGGAAAAAGTTACAGCCTGATGTATTGTTTTATGTTGAGGCAACAATCAGATATTCTCCAGCTTGAAAGAACTCTGATAATGAAGTATACAAGAGCCCTTTTGGGGAAAAAATCAACAACAAACCTGCTTTATAAAAAAAAACCTGCTTTTCAACAAACCTGACTTTGAACTATAGTCAACCAGAAAGACTCAGGAAAGCTGTGGAAGGCAGGATGACCGCATCCCATAGTGCATGTGCAGATGTAATATGATCCGACTGGGGACGAACACCAACTATCACCCAAAAATATCAGAGCAGTTCCTGAAGAGGCAAAATCTAGGGCTACCATATAACACAAAAGTTGCACTCCTAGGTATATACTACAGAGAAATAAAAGCCTGTGTCCACAAAATATTATACCTGGACGATCATAGCAATTATCCATAGGGGAGCCAGTCCAAACTTCCATTGACCAACAAATATACCAACATAATTCAGTCCTGTCTATCCATATAGTGAAGTGTGATTTGATCATAGCAAGAAGTATTGATGCATGCTTCTAGATGAGTGAACTCTGGCATATCTAGAAAGAAGTTAGTCACAAAAGGCCATCATTTTTGTGTTTTTATCTCCATGAAATCTCCAAAACAAGCAAGTCTGTAGAGATAAAAAGTAGACCAGATGTTGCTTAGGGCTGGGGTGGGGGGAGGAGGGAGAATAGTGAAATGAGAAACACCTGCTACCTGGGAAAAGTTTTCCTTGGGGAGTGTCTCGGTTACTTTTCTCTCCTTGCTGGGACAATATACCCAACACCAAAAATTAAGGAAGGAAGGGATTATTTAGCTCACAGTTAGTGGAGGTCTCAGTCCAAACTCAACTGGCTCCAAGGCAGAGCGGCACATGGTAGAGGGAAGCCGTTCATGACGGCAGAAAACAGCAAAGAGCAAAGGCAGGAGCAGCAGCCGAGGAGGCTAGCAAGCCTCTCTCCCCTCCCCGTATTGTACTGAAGCTATCCATCCCAGGGCAGGCATGGCTCTCACACCCATAATCCCAGCATGGGATTATAAGTTAATCACAAACTCTAGAAGCTGCTCCAATGACAGCATGAGGCCTTGAGGAGACAACGAGGCACAAACCATAACAGAGTGATGCAAAAAAAAGTTCTCCCACTGATTATGGGAATGGTAACTCTGCGAAGCACTAAAACATGATTAAACTCTATATGTTTAAGAGGGAAAATGGTAGGGCATGAAATTATATCTCTATAAAGCTGTAAACAAAACAAAACAACAAAAACTCAGTGCTTTCCAGAATTATAAGGCAATACTATAGTAAGCACAAGCATTCTCAGAGAAAATAACACTCATGCGCCTTACTATAGAGGAAACAAAGGAAAAACACAGACTACCTGACAGTGAAATCCAAGAAGAAATTAATAAAGAACAAAGATACTCAAGAAAAAGGAGAATCTAATAATAGGACTATGAGTTAACATTTAAAAATAATCAAATATAAAAGTAATAACAAAATCAGTAATTTTTTTAGTAATTAATGTTTCTTCAAGCAAACATAAAAAACAAAGTAAAATGGACCGCAAAATAACTTTTATTGGCCATTGCAGTACATTGAGCTCCATAGAGATAGCACCTGGGCGACTGAGAGCAGGAGGGGCACTGGGCGACTCTGTACCTCACTGAGGAAAACAATAAACATGGACAAAGGAGATCCTAAGAAGCCGAGAGGCAAGATGTCATCTTATGCATTCTTTGTGCAAACTTGCCGAGAGGAGCACAAGAAGGAGCACCTGAATGCTTCTGTTAACTTCTCAGAGTTTTCTAAGAAGTGCTCAGAGAGATGGAAGACCATGTCCGCTGAGAAAAAAAAAAAGGAAAATTTGAAGACATGGCAAAAGCAGCCAAGGCTCATTATGAAAGAGAAATGAAAACTATAGTCCTCCTAAAGGAGAAACAAAAAAGAAGTTCAAGGATCCCAGTGCACCCAAGAGGCCTCCTTC
>NDGN011516367.1:9795-20251 GCA_002564285.1 Tympanoctomys barrerae
TTTCTTTCTTTCTTTCTTTCTTTCTTTCTTTCTTTCTTTCTTTTTTACTTTCTCCCTTCCTTCCTTCCTTCCTTCCTTCCTTCCTTCCTTCCTTGTTTTATGAATTTGGTGCAGGGTCTTATTATGCCGCTGAAACTCATAGTGATCTTCTTGCTTTAGCCTCTCCAGTGCTGGGGTTACAGGCATGTGCTGGGGTTACAGCCATGGCCAGTCTTGGCTGCCAGCTCAGCATGCCTGGGCCAGGGCCGGCATGGCATACGTTACCAGGGATTGAACTCAGGTCCTTGCACTTGCCTACGTGGGTGCTTAGACTGCTGAGCTATCTCCACGGCCTGATTTAAGCCTTTTTCAAGTGTATTCCTTATTTTTCAAAGCTTAATATAAAACTGAATGCATATTACATGATCATGGTCACCCGCATACATGTGTGTTTATTGTGTGCCTTACTTGTACGTGGAGGTCAGGTGGAGTGATAGCCCTCCACTATCTAAGTTTATTTTCATACAGTCCATAATGTCCACACAGGTGAAATCCTCCAATGAGACATTTCTCAGGTCATTTCTCCACCATCAAGCAATGTGGGGTGATGCTGTACTGCTGCCCTGGATGTCTGCAGCATAAGGAATGGGCCAGTGAGTGAAAATGATGACAATATTAAGGAAAACTAGGTAAACTGGAATGGTAGGTGACAAACCTGGTGTAGCTGAAGCCAACAGTGAGTTAAATGCCTGGCTTTTTGAGGATGAAAAGAGTAGGTAACCTTAAAAGAGGAGCATTTGCCTAGACTGGGAAAATTATAGGTGAGAAAGCATAAGCAATGCTGGTTAGAGATGGTAGAGATAGACATCAACATCTCTGCGCCAGTGTCAGACCCAAAGAAGAACCCTGTCCATCTCCCAGAGCACAGAGCAGGAAGCCAGCCATAAGGGAATCAAGGCCCAAAGTGTGTACACCTCTAACTGTTCTCTCAAGCTGTATCTGCCTGCTAGGGAGATGCTAAGCTCAGGGATCAGCCGGAGCATGACCCATTCTCTGGGGTGACTAGCTCTAGAGTGGAAAGACAGAAACAAACTTTACATCCAGCAAGTCAGAAGTCTGAGGATGTTGCCTGAGTGGGCATTTGTAATTATGAAATTAAGCTACTGCTGAAACAGAGTGATCCGGATTGTCTGCACTCTACAGTGGCTGGGATTTCTTGCTGCTTTTTGGAACAATAGAAAAGCACTATGCCTTGTCAGGCTTTAAAGGGACATCAGAAAATAGAAATGAAATTACTTTAATGTTTAAACTCCTTAAGGTTTGTTTGATTGCTTCCATTCTGTTTACAGCCTTGAGCAAGTTACTTAAATTTTCAATTCGTCATCTGTAAAATGAAGTTAACTAGGAGAAGTTCATAATACTGCTATGAAGATTCAAATATTTTAGAAAATTGCAATGAACAATGGTTACATTATATAGTACTCTGTCTAACGCACAGCAACAATTACACGCATGGTACCTGCTAGAATTTTCATAGTTTACTTGGACCTTTTCCTGAAGGTATATTTTATGACCTTCCTGGAACATGACTCCAGACTCTATATTCACACTGTTTGACAACAAACATTCACTGATTGTCCCGCTTTTACAAGTCATTATAACAAATGATGTGTTTCTATCTATGAAGTCCACTTAACATCATTACGTTCATTGTGTTATATATGACACATTTTAAAGGTTATAGATTTTAAGAAACTTACCAAGTCTTGGAACTAGTTGGAAACAAAGTCATTATTTTTATCCTTTCTCCTAAAGCACAAGAACAAGTCATTTTTTTTCTGTATGTGCAGCCATTAGTCACCGTTTTTCATGGATTTTTTTTTTCCTAAGCGTCCAATAATAAAGGACAGAGAAAAAACATGGTGGAAACGTGCAATTGCTTTATTGGCAATTGTGAGGTTCATGTGTTAGAAGAAGCCCTCATCCTGCCTGGCAAGGGTGAGGTCCTGAGGTCCTAGGAAAAGAAAAAAAAAAAAGAAAGAAAAGAAAAGAAAAAGAAACAAAGAAAGAAAGAAAATTAAAGAAAAGAAACAAAGAATGAAAAGAAATAGAAAAAAAAACCTTATGCCTGTACAAATTTTTTATCAGAAAATAACTCAGATTTCTGAGCTCACAGCCCTACTCACAAGACTGAATCACTACAAAAGAAGGATATAAAGTTTTTGATCTTGAGGGATTTAGTTCCTTCTTAAGAAAAGATAAGGAGACCTCGGTGGATAGAATCAACTATGATGAAATATAAAGATCTAATCCTCAAGACAGTGATTGACCAGGAAGGAAAAACAAGCAAGCAAGCAAACAAACAAACACAAAGTTACATATGAAGCAATTTTTAGCAAGAAAGACTTGTACAGGAAAGTGAGTGTGAGAATGGGTGTACTTCTAAGAAAGCTCAAGTAGCAGGTCTCTCTCACAGAGGAGTGGAATATCTTGGATTACAGATTATGGTGGCTCTGTGTTGCTGAGGATTTTTTGTCTTTTGAGCCTGTTGAAGATAGGAACCAATGTGATTTTCATTGTAAAAACCATCACTTCTTGCAATGATTGAAATAATATTGAATTGAACATGAGATGACAAAGCATAGTATAAACTTTTTTGAAATAGTGATGAACTTTAGAAAAAACATTTTATAAACATCCTGATAAATTCTGTTTTAACTATAACACAGGCGATCCAGCTAACAAAATGTATTCCATTTGAGAGAAATGAATTTGATGTTTAAAATGCATTGAAAGTTAAACAATTGGAATATTGAAAATGCTGTTGCCCAGGCATTTTCATATTTGCATCTATTTGCAATAAATAAAATTTCGAAACATAGTTTTGAGTAAGATGCCCAGTAGTTTTATACGCACTAGCTTTCTTTAGGCAAAATTTTATAATTTAAAACTGCATCGCATAGCTGGTCAGAGTTTCAACAGCCCAGTAACTTCACAATTAGAAACTGTGTCTAAACAGGAGGGAAATGTTTCTGCAGCTTTTGAGCAAATTAATTAGAACGAGAGAGGCAGGAGAGAAATAAAGGACACATTAAAGAAACTATCGCCAGAGTAAGGAACACATCAAGCGCGAAGTGAGGCCCGCTGAGTCGACAGGCATTTTTCAGGGATTCTGCCCACAGTCGTCTGCTGCGTCCCCTTCCGGGATGTATTCAAATTAGCATTTCCTTTCTTTGTGTTTATAATCCTGCCTCCCACATGCAGAGAAACACACCTACACATGGAGTCTTCTGAACATGCAAATCACTGCGCCGCTGTTGCTCACAGCCTCCAGCGCCTGATTGTGTCTCTCAGTGACTTCAGACTGGTGTACTCGCGAAGGAACAGGGGACCTGACTAGGTCCCGCCAGTTAGTCACGTCCTTCCCTTCCTGCTCATGCTTCCCTGAGGAGCAAAGCTCTGAGGACAGAATTAGCCACGTATATGCTAACACAGGACAGGGACCCTTGCATCACTAAGCCAAAAGCTAGAACGCAGGCCCTGTGCCTTCACCAGCTGTGGATCCCAGGACAGTGGCTGTCAAATTGAGGTACCGAGCAATCTCTTTGGAATTTTGTTAAAAATCAAGTGCTCAATCAGTGGCTTTCGGGGACATCTGAGATACTGCCTTCTTAGAAGCTTCCAGAAGGTACTAAACCCAAGGCCCCGGATTAAGCCACTTCCGATTACCAAGGCTTACTTCCTGTTGTCTAAGGGAACTATCGTGCCTTCCTTTCCAGCTGGTATACAGAAGTGAATAAAAAAGTTAAACACAAGCACTGGTGTCTGTGGAGAGTAGATCTTCAGTACACACCTTGGGTGAGCCAAGCGGCTCCTCAACATCATTTCACATCTCCAGTACGGTTTTCCTTGGGATAAGGTAGTAAAGATCTAAAGAATTCCCTTGAGGAGGGAAGGTACTTACACTGAAGGTAAAAAGGCCTTTAAAACATTCCATGTAATAATAATTAAGATATTGCAAAATCCCTCCCAGTATTAAAGAGTTAATTAATGATATTGAACTTGACACCTTACTCAGGCCCTGACCTTGGGCTGTTATAACATGACCTTGAGGCAGCCGGCTGTCACAAAGACAAAATGCCTTGCAAGGCCTACGATAATGATACCGCCTTGTATCACTGCAAATCTGCATTTCAAAACCAGCAAAATGCAGCTGTCAGCCTGTCAAAATTCATTCAGCTTCAACCTAACTGTGTTTTGATGTTTTTCACCACCAATTTGGAGAGTGACAAATGGGGGAATGGCTTCTTTAACCTAATGAAACAGTTACCATCTCTCAAAGAGGTGCCTCTCTTTGTCTTAGATATCACCTAAAACAAGAGGTACAAAGTCAGTGTCACAGTGGAAACTGGGGCTCATCTGTCACCTGACCTCCCATGTCTGAGGAGGCGGATCCACATGAGGAAGGAGGGAACACGCTCTCCGAGATAGTGAATCCTGATGCTTTGAGAGTCTGATTCTTCATTTAACTCCACACAAGGTGTTTTCGGTTTCTGCATTTCAAAGTAAATCTTTAACTACTACATTAATAATCATGAAGGTATGTCTCCCTTGAGAAATGGGCAAGTCCACGTCTTGTCATGAGTCGGAATTCATCGGCTCCTCTTTAATATTAATGCCTCTAAATTTGTTTGTTGAATGTCGCTTTAGCACACATTTTTTTAAGAGCTAAAGAAAGACTATTAATAATATAATTCATGTATGAAATGTTTAATATTTAACACTATCTCCTATCGGCTCCCAATCTAATATATTAATATAGACACCTCATTATGCTAAAGGAAATGCCTCATGATGTTAGAAAATGTTATGGACCCAGAGGAACAACGTCGAGTTAATTACTAAAGAGTAATCTCCATCTGGTAGATTCTGTCTTCCCGGCTTATTCTCTGATAGGTCTCCAGATGATCTCTGAAACAGTCTCCTTAAGCACGTGAAGGTTTCAGAGGTTATTAGTAGTAATTGTGTTGCACAACTGAGGGATTTTGTTTAGTGCGATGGAAGCAGCAATGTCATTATTAGTTGATTAGTGTGAACAATCTTTGACAATGTGTAGCACCGACTATGACTCCAACTGGTGGCAGCTCATTATTCTGATTGCTATTTGATTTGCAGTGCTATCAAGCACAAAGTGAGCGACATGGACCAGGGAAGAAAAGCCATAGTTGGAGGATGGTGTTTTTGAGCACATGCCAATGGGAGACGTGAGGCCTTCACTGTTTAGGAAAGTGAGTCTGCATTCAGCCATTGAGACTTGGGGGTCGAAGCTAGAGGTTAGGCTTCTAATAAAATAATGCATGAGATTTGCCGTCACTCGTCCTGCCTCTGGGGTATATATAACAGGATCAGATTTTGTTTTGTCAAATTAGATATGAAACAGACAAGCTATTCGGGTTCTGTTGTTGCACTTGTTGAAGGGTAGCTTTGATGGCAAAATTGAAGGGGAACATACGAGGAAAGAAATACTAAAGTGGTAACTGTTAGGAAAAGTTTGGAAATTGAGACTAGAGGTTTTGGAAAACCTTGAGGATAATTCAAGGTAGAAATATCTGTTTAGCGAGGATATTAGGGCCACATCAGCAGAACCCAGCCCAGCTTCTTTCTCATCAGCCACTTTGTCTGGTCGCCCACCAATTCTGCTTAATAATAATAATGTGAAATGCTCCTTTTTGTCTAGAAAAAAGTTATTGTTGTTCTTCTTGGCTTCTAGGAACTTTTTTTTTTTTTTTTTTTTTGAACATGTGTTATTCCCTGAGAGAAATTTATCATCACTTTATCCAATTTTACTGATTCAACAGACCATGGGGATGGGAAAAGATTTTTAAAAATCAGCAGCCAGGTAAGTCCACAATGCTAAATTCAGTCTGAGCCACACATGCCATTTGTCAATTGCAACCAATGGTGGATTTGTGCGGTTGAAAGTGCCAGAATTGGAGGAAGGGGGAATACCCAGAGCGCCTTGTGATCTGGGGGTGTAGCCAGGTGTGGGAGGCCAGGTGCCACATTTTCAATACATCAGTCAGTCCAGTACACAGAAAGGGAGCTGATGGGACATGCCCAGAGTCAGTTATCCTTCGGGTTGGTCGCAAGTCTGAGAAGGTTAGACCTGGAAACGAGGGGCCCATTTTATTAGGACATCATGATTATTTCTTCCTTGACATAGCCTTACAATTCAAAAATTAAAAATAGACCAGAACCCCTAAGACCTAATACTGCATCCGATGCAGAGATTCTCATGGGCTATTTTGCGAGTGATTTCTTCCCAACGTGCGTAGCCTTGTGCTTACTGCTCCTCATGTTTCCCCATGTCCTGAGGAATGTGAAGCTCAGGATTCTAAGTGTGCAACAGAGCAGCCTCCCCTTTCCGGCTCCACCAGCACTAAGGTGCTGAGCAGCACACAAAGTCTGCCTCTGGGCCCCAGATTCTTGGTGACAGCATCAGGTTGTTCTGTACGTGGGTGCTCCACTTGGTCACTAAGCTGCAAGGCACTTGTGGAGCTCAACCCAGGCCCTGGCACACTGAAAGTGCTCTCGAAATGTGAGCAATAACAGTAATGATTAGCACTGTTACTCGTTATAATGATTTTTATCAGAACACTGAGGCACTAATCTATTTTTAATGATATCCTTTAGTGAACATTTCAAAGGATCAGTAGAAAATCAAATACCAAATTGATTTTTGCCAGAGTGATGTACAATGAAGTCTAAACCTTAATGTGGGCAGGATTAGCTGAAAGGAGGGTGGGGAGAAACTAGGGCTTTGGCCTTCCAGAAAGGGCTAATTAACATGTGCATTCTCAGGACAGGAAGATGTTTGCTGAAGACAATTGAAGACAGCTTTCTAAAATAACTCCCAACAAGTTGCATAAACTGGGAAAAAAAAAAAAACTTACAGAGTGACACAGCAATGCAGAGCAATGAGGTAAAAATATATGAATGGAAAGCAGAGAGGAATGAGGAATGTGCCATCTAGGAAATGCTTTACAGTTGTGACATTGGAGAGTAATGATTTTCCAGGGAGGCTCCGGAGAGTCCTCACGGGGTCGGGATGTATTTCTAGTCCAAGTCCTATGGTGGTGTTTATTTTCGAGGCAGAGGCCTCTAACTTCCATGGCATTTCTCGGAGGACAAGGTTAATGTGTCTTTTCTACTGAAGTCTGAGTCTGGGAGTTTTGTCGGTTTGTGCTCTGCCTGGTGCTGAACATATTTGTAGCATGTTTGTACCTGTAATGCCTGTAATGTGTTTGAACTTCTAGCCTTCACTGGTTGACACACAGCCAGCGTTTGTCTGAATTAGAGTTGCTCGGGATTTTCATGAAGGTGTCCAGGACTTGCCATTTCAGCAAGATCCTGAAGGGTGCTGCAGGTGCTGTAAAGCTGTGGTCCGCACTGAGCCACAAGGCCCCAAGAAGTAGTAGTGTGGAAACCGAAGTGGTCTTAATCACCGGGACAGCACAGTTGTCCAGTAGGCTGGCTGTCACCGGAGCAGACCATCGCAGCGCATAACTCTCAGCGCAGGAAGGCTTGCCTTCTGCTCCTGCTTAAAACAAATGGAGACTCAGTATTAATGGTGAAAAATTGGGATTTCATTTCCTGATCATGCCTATGTAAGAAAAATCCAGTCTGCTTCATTTGTGGCGTGTGTAAAACCACTCTTCACTTTTGCCAACAGGTTAAAGGCTGCTGCTTGGAATCTGTGGCCATTTATTCCACTACAAACTGCATTTCTGGGACTGGAAGTTGTATTTCCTTATAACCACACAGAAGTGTGACTTTTAGGTAATACAATGAAGAAAAGAGGATGAACACATGGCAGATGTGTTGCCTATGAATCCTTAAATCTGACAGCCCTTTTGTTCCAAATCTCCTGAAAAACTGAATTCTGTAATTGTAATACTGAGGATCTCAAATAATAATTTGATGTTTCATTGATAATTACCAAAATTGAATGTGTCTAAGAAAGATTAGACATCAAAGAAAGCCCAATGAAAAATTAAACAGAAACACAGCTTTTGAAACAATAATTATGTACAATCAGACTTTAATATACATGGACTCAACCAACTGAGTCAAAATTATTGAGAAAACACTGCACCCATGCATTACATGTGCAGCCTTTTTATTATTATACAGACAATAACATCAAATTATTTATACAGCATTTACATTATATTAAGTGCAATAGGCCACTGAGACAGCTCAGTGGTCTAAAGTGGTCTCAGTGGTCTAAGCTTGCTCAGGCAAGCTTAGGTGAGTGCAGGGACTGCAGCTCAATCCCTGGCACCATATGCTGTGTCAGTCCTACCCCTGGTGTGGCTTGAGATGACCACAAAAAGAGGTTACCTCTATTAAGTGCAATCAATGTTCTATAGATGATCTAAAGTATAGGGAAAGAACATGCATAAGGTTCAGGGGCACCTCAATTCACAAATGCTTTTGTTTGCAAATAATTCAGTTCACAAACAGAACTGTGAATTCAGGTCACATGTGGCCAGATTTTATTTTTGTTTATAAATTCTGCAAGGGGCGACAAACAATCGTGGCCATTTTTCCCATGCAAACACACATGGGACCCTCTTTCCCCAAATCATGGAACTAACCCTAAGCCAAGGTAGCAGTGTGCATGGATTACTGTGCCTTTTCAAATGAGCAACTTGAGCACTTGTAGATTTCAGCGTCCACCCCTTTACGGGGAATGGGGACACATACATTGTCTGGGGTTCAGAATGGGTCCCACGAGAGTGACCGCTGTGGTTATGCTTGCACTTGCCTGAATAAGTTCCTTTCTGTTCTTAGAAATGTTGGAATCACTTTCCTAATTGCCTGCTCCCTCTCACCTCTTCATCGTCATCCTGGGTCCCTGAACTTCGCTGCAGAGCCACACACCGCTCAAGGGCTTTCCCTGGGATGCAGTGTGCGGCAGCCCAGACATCCTTTCATTAACCAGGGGACAGTTACTTCACTTCCCAAATAAGTACCACTCATTTGTGAGCAACACATTTTACTCTCTTGGTTCATTCCCCAGTCTCGCTGTATCTGTAAACTCGTTTCTTCATTTAAAGAAGGCAATTTCTTTGCCTTCCTTTCCCTTTTAAAACCCCTCTTCATTTCCACCACTCCCATGGTGGCTTTTGTGGTTCAACTATCTCTTTTTTCACCCAGACTAACTCCACCATCTGCATCTCTGGCTTTCTTCTGTCCCATCAACTACAGGCCTACACTTCATCAGTTATCCCTAGCAATCATACAGACAGTATGTACCTATTGAAGGCAGTTCAGAAACACCTGTAAACACTCCTGCATATTCAGAATCATAACTATCAGACATCACATGACCAATAACGTTGAGTTTGCCTGCTCTACGCCTTTCTCACATTTCCTTCTGCAGTCTCCACTTTGTTTTCCTTCTGGACAAGTTTTCTTCCTCCATCTCCCTGATCTCATTCTCTTCCCATGTGCTGTGTGTGAGAACTTTCCTGCCTTGCTCATGACCAACTACACAGAGACAGACTAATGAAGGAAGCCTTGTGCTGTGCTGGGAGGCCCACTGCCACAGTTGCTCACGACCAAGATTCCTGGGAGGTTTTCTACGTACAAGGACACTAAGACAGATTCACTCCCAGAAACCACAGATTCCCATGACTCACAACTCTGTGGTCTCAGACATAACCTCCTGACTTTCTGGAGTCTTCATTAGACATCAAGGGCGTCTGACAACTGCCTCTCTCCTAACCTCCTTTCTTCACTCAATGAAGCTCACATCATTGTCCCCAAACTTGATTTCTCAGGCTGGAGAGATAGCTCAGTGGTCTAAGCACCTGCCTGGCAAGCTCAAGGACTCAAGTTTGATCCCTGGTACCAAATGCTGTGCGAGCCCTGGAACATCTTGAGCATGTGCAGGCCCCGAAACTGAGTATAGTGGCACATGCCTGTAATCCAAGCACTGTGGAGGCTGAGACAAGAGGATCCCTGTGAGTCTGAGCTGCATAATGAGACCCTGTACCAAACAAATAAATAAATCTTAAGCAAAACAAAACAAAATGTGACTTCTTTGTCTTCTTCATTCTTTCTCATGAGCATCTGACAGAGTCCTGCAAGTTTAACCCTGTTTGCATATCTACTTCTTGGAAAGCTGGACAAATACACCAAGGAATTTCGATCTTCACATTTTCCAGTGAAGAGTATCTTTTAAGGTTTCCAGCAATGTAAAGATCCAAATATATCCCTCAACCTTTGACCACTCTATTCTATGTCTACTTTTAACTATGTATCTATTTTAAAATCCTCTTCTTTTGGTTTATATAAATTTACCCTCTATTTCTCTGATGATATTTTTTCCTCACTTCTATTTTTGATTCACCTCACCCTTTTTAGCTAAGTCACTCTCCAATACTCTGGCTTCCTCTATTTTTTTTTT
>NDGN011516375.1:4471-20519 GCA_002564285.1 Tympanoctomys barrerae
GGACCGCGGTTCAATCCCCCAGCACCACATGCTAGCCAGCCCCGCCCCCTGGTGGGCTGAGCTCCCCCCCCACATATATAAATCAATAAAAAAAATTAAAAAAAAAACACAAGAGGACAAGATAGTTTGCAGAGGAAGTATGTGAACCTCCATGAGCAATCCATCTATGATTTACATGCTACTGCAAGAGTGACACTTCTATCCCTAAGAGCTGGATCATTCTACTCTTTTTTTTGTGTGTGTGGACCCGGGGATTGAACTCAGGACCTTGGCAAGCGCTTATTCTACTGAGCCATCTCCCCGGCCCCCATTCTACTCTTTCACCTCCTTACTAGGACAAGATACTACTTCTTCCTGGTGAATGAAGTCTCAGAGCACATTTACCTTTATACGTTAAAATGACTGCAACGCAAAATAGACTTTGCATAATTCTTACTATAGCAATACTTTAAATACTTTAAAAGTACATTTTATATAACAGCTCAATGAATGAAAATTTCCTAACATCATGGCTTATTTTAAGCAAAAGTTTTGAGTTTTTGTATGACTGAGAAATGGAATGCTTGGGGAATATAGCTCAGTGGGCACAAGTGCCTGCCTGGCAAGCGCAACATCCTGAATTTGATTCTTGGTACCAAAAAAAAAAAAAAAAAGGAAGAAAGAAAAGAAATGGAACACTCAGCATAAGGCAAGAAGTCCTGTGGGGTACAGTAGGTAGAGCAGGAAGCCCTCAGGCTCGCAGCTGAACACGAAGAGCTGGACCCCACCCAGAAACCTCGGCAACTAAGAGAAGTGGTTTCAGTCCAGCCTGCACTCACTAGAGCAATAACTAGATACTTGCTCGACGTATACCTTTACAAACTTGCAATGTGTTTATACACTGACGAGGCTGCACTATGTGCAGTGATCTTTTGCTGCTACACGTGTGCATGTGTGTAGTTACACATTCACACACACTCTTTCTGACATGGACTGAAACAAGAGAAGCAGACTAAAAAGAGGTGCTTCCAGTTAAATCATATTTAGCCTCTTTGACAGTAAGCGGCAGAGCTTGTAACTAGAAAACCAGTTCTATTCCACCATGCTTTTCTTCTCTGTTTCAACTGCTGCTATTTTGTTATCTTCTAAGTAGAGTGTTGAGGAAAAAGAGAAATGCAGACAATGACAGCCCTGCCACTGCAACATGGGTTTTCCCTATGAAGTGCCTCTTCACAGAGTTGGGTCAAAAACTTTAGAGGAAGCTGCTGGC
This sequence comes from Tympanoctomys barrerae, assembly GCA_002564285.1. Taxonomy (NCBI): domain Eukaryota; kingdom Metazoa; phylum Chordata; class Mammalia; order Rodentia; family Octodontidae; genus Tympanoctomys; species Tympanoctomys barrerae. Next base: position 5,721 of record NDGN011516375.1, read on the forward strand.
AGCTGGGAGTCAGACAGCAGGGACTTTTGCCCGATGAAGGTGCCAAACCAGAGGGAAAAGAGAAAGAAGGAATTCTGTGTCCTCTGGGACCCTTCAGACAGGGCTCTGGCCACTGAGGCTTGTCTTGTCAACAGGGACCAGGAGAGCAGCAGGACTCAGAAGAAATGAGCCAAGCCCGGTTCCCCAGAGATGACTCACTCTAGAAAAGATAAGGGACCTAAAGTGCACCTCTGCTGTGTTACTACTCATTGATGAAAAGCTGACTCGCTCTGACTTCTCTGAATGTGTGTCATTCACAGCCTGCGAGCGTGAGACAGAGACTCTGGTTGAGAAATGACTTGGAGCTTATCTGACACTGAAGCCTTCATCTGTTAGGTAATGAAAGCAGTGACTTGGTCGGGGCACATAATTTGAAGGCAGATATTCCGTTTGTCTTTGGTACTTGCTGTAATTCTTCATCTAGCAACTGGTAAAATAAACAACATGAAGCATCTATAAAAAGTTATATTTAACAGAAGAGTAATATCAACTAGATTAAAAATGTTTTATGTCACAAATCTCAGTAATTTTATCAATCGTGCCATGGATATATCCAAAGTTACAGCTGTGGACCATTTTCTAGGGCATTCTGTTTTGGGGTACAGGTCTGTGGGACACAAGCAAATAAGAAGCCACTACAGGCTCCTGAGTGCCATGCCGCAGAGTGACAACAGGCACAGCCTCCTCCCAGGGCTCCCTTCATCGCGGACATGAAACAGATCATGTAGATTAATGAGATATGAGGGACCCGCAGGCAGAAAAATACTAACATAAAAGCAGAATCATTCAGTTGTCTGTGTGAACTGGAATCTGAATACTTTAGTACTTCTGGTCTGAACCAGGGGCTTCTTTTTCTTTCATGACCAAAATTTTGTGCAGAAAATATGAAGTTACCTAACAGAAAAATGTCTTTAAGAATGGAAGTTAGCCATGCACTGCCACTGTTGTCAGCAGAGTAGGAACACAAACTATGGAAAGACTTTAAAGAAATAAAACCATATGGAAATTCATATTTACATGTGGACTATATTTAATGCCTAGTAAAACAGACAAAGTAACCATAGTTACTGCGGACAATACCTAACAAAAACTGCCTCCAGGAGAAAGCAGTCTGGGCACATTTCTTACAAATCTTACTTAGCTCCTGGTAGACTATCCGCACTTTATTGCAATCCACCAGCTAAGACAAGTACAGAATTTAAACCATGAATTGCTCACCATGCGATGATTTAATTTCACTTTTGCCAAGGTCCACAGCAGACCCTTTCAGATGGCCGTTCACAGGCTGCTGAAAAGCCTTGACTACAGCAAGAAGCCTCAGAAGTTCAGATGCTGGCTCATCTACTCACTGCTTCTGGATGTGCACGTGGGGACAGGGGAAGCCCGGACTGTTTCACTGCCTGTGACATGGTGCTAACTGCTTCACACCTCAAAGGATGGCTGAAGAAACTACACGAGCCAGCCCATGAAAACCACTTAAAACAATTCAAGTGCTGGGCATGAGCTCGGGGGTAGGGCACTTGCCTAGCACCTGGGAGGTGCAAGCGTCATGCTGAGTGCCCCAAACAAGAGAACAAGACCAGGAGCAGCCAGGTGTGGTGGTGTGTGTTGTCGCCCCAGCCACTTGCCAGGTCAAGGCAGGAGGACAGCCTGAGCTACAGAATGAGACCTGTTTCGACAAAAACAACCAAAAGCACAAAAATAGTTCCACCCCAAAACCACCACAGAACTAGACCAAAAAACCCCTAAGAAAAACAGTGTTGGATGTAGCAAAGTTCAAGAACAGGCAGTAAAGATCCCCTGGCACACTGAGGCTGTGCCAATAAGCGCTCTTGAAAGAAGGGCAATCCCGAGGCCTCTATGACTTGTACCTAAAGGATACTGCAGTCACTGCGCTGGCTGATGTTGCAAACTACCCTGAATAAGGGGTAGGGCCTGGAGTACACCCTGTTTAACAAAGCTTCACTAGAGCAGGGCTGGGGAACAATAACCCTCAAGACACTTTTGATGATAACAGCTGAGGGCAGTGATGTACGGTGAAGCTAAGAAGGGCTGAGAGTATCAGAAGGTGAAGGCAAGGAGACACTGGAATCAGACCAACAACTATACTACACAGCCCACTCGACTACCACACCAAAGGAACACACCCCCACCCACTCGGAGCTAGTATTTCCTAAATATGAAACTGTCAGCCAGAAGGTACAGCCCACAAATATAACTGCCAGTATACTGAGTATGCCAACAATATTTACATCTTCCTAGAAACATTTGTAAAAACACTTCATGAAAAATAATGGTCATTTCTATTTACAATTAAAACTTTCCACAAAAATATTTATATAAAAAAACTACCACAGCAAAGACTTCATGAATAAAACTCTTCACATAGGAAGTACTACCAAAAAAAAAAAAAAATCAATAAATAGTCATATCAAATTAAAAAGCTTTTGCATAGCGAAAGAAACCACCAACAGAATGGAGACAAACCACAGAATGGGAAAAGAGCAAATAAATTCATGAAAAAATTCAGTATCACTGGTCATTTGAGAGATGTAAATTAGCTGGGAAAACAGCTCAGTAGAATAAGCACCTGCTTGGCAAGCACAAGGTCCTGAGTTCAATCCCTGGTACTGCAAAACAAAACAAAACAAACAAACAAAAACCAAATTATTGACTTGAGAGATGCAAATTAAAACAGCATTGAAATTATATCTCACTCCAGAAGACTGGCTACCACCAAGAAATCAACCATTACCAAATGTAAGTGGGATATGGGGCGAAAAGGAACCCTTTTCTGTAACTGGTGGGAGTATAAATGGGTATAACTACTATAGAAATCAGAAGATTCCTCAAAAACTAAAACTAGAGGTTCCATTTAACCCAGCTATGCCTCCTTTAGGTACCTCCCAAAAGAGCAAAAAAAAAAGCCTCATACCACAGTGACACTTGCACACCCATGTTTATGACAGCACAATGTACAATAGCTGAATCTTGGAAATAGCCCCTATGCCCATCAACAGAAGAATGGACAAGGAACGTGTATACACCACAATGGAGTACTAGTCTGCCATAGAGAAAGATAAATTTGTCACTTCTAAGTAAATATATTAACCTGGACTATAATCTTAAGAGAAGTAAGTCAGACATGAGTTTAAATGTCACATTATTTCTCTTGTGCAAGAAACCCAAAAGGTATATAAGGAGCAAAATGGAGGACTGGGAATAGGAAGGACACATTCAAATGGAAGGGGAACAAGGAGGGAGGAGGGAAAGGGAGAAGGGATTTAGAGAATGGAAGGAAAAAAACAGAAACAAAGCTTCTGTAACTGGGGAGCAGAAGAAGGGCTGAAGGGAAGGGAGGAAAAGAAGAATTAAGACATATGTACAGGCAAATTCTTTATGATGAATATGATCATTGTATGTGGCGAAATGTGCTAATAAAAATAAAAAGTAAGTCACAGGAAAATGAGCACTATGATACTGCAGAAAAGATTTAATTAGGTTCTGATTTTAACAGGTAAAAAGAACCTACTCTGAAGGAATAAGAAATAAATGAGTTCTTTAGGCTGAAAAATATACATGTGACTTACTAAAATCTAGAGGTAGATTTTTCCAAGAATTTATGACAAATTGAATAATTTCCTATTAGAGTGGGTAACATTTTGAAAGCTACAGGCTGAAATATGATCTGCTGTAACTACAAATTAATTTGTTATTTGGGACCCTACTCTACTGACACTTAGAACAAAACACATAGCTAAGAGTCTCTGTGAAGACATTAATGAAACATGGAAAAGATATAAAACAGCTTTCATAACAGATGGTGCAAAAATATAATTCAGGTTGACATCACAGCAGATAAGCCATAAGCCCACAGATCATGGGGAGGCAGTACTGGGTTCTGTCTTACCTTGGACCAGGAGCATGGGCTCCCTGCCCCCGCCATGGGCCAGCACCTCCCTGCGATAGCGCTCTCCTGCAGCCCTGGGGAGAAGGACATGGTTACACTGCTGCACAGGCCACAGCCCACCCAGCCCATCCACGGGTCGTCAGTTTCCCAAAGGGAGCCACCCTCATGCACAGTCAGAACAGCTGCCATCAGGGGACACATGAGCCCTTGATTGTTATTTCCTTGCTTTTAAAAATCAAATTTGTAGTGGTTCTAAAATAAATACAACCAAGTGTGATATGTTCACTGTAAGTGGGTAACTGTAATTTTACCTTTGTTTTGTTAGCAAGGTGTCTCTTTTTATAGAAAGGATTAAATGCATAATAATTAATTGATGAAATCCTATTCTGTGTAGCTGAGATGGCAAATAACAGAGAATACCACTCTAAAGTAACAGTGAAGACTTAACAGCACTTGGAAACAAGCTCTTTAATGGTATCTTCTATATTTTATGGAATGTGCATTTCTTTTACCATAAATGATTACATCTGTTACATCAGTTTGGATACTGCTTTCACTCTACCAGCTCTGGAGTATCTTTCTATAGCCACTTTTGTGAACAGTCTCTTCTGGGATGTTTTGATAGTGTTATAGGATCAAAAGTGACACCGAACACCAACCATGGTCACACCCCAAAGCGAGCACCAAAGCAGAGCAGGAAATAGGCACAGAGCAAGAGGTGGGGGTGGGCCTCTCCGTGTCCCTGCCCTGCCCTCCTGCTCCTGGCCTGCCCCACTCAGTGGCACCACCTGCTCCCTGACAGAAGTGTGGAACCTCCTAGTTCAGTGAGCACTCTTCCCAGTTACTCTGTATGTCCACGGAAGCACGGCAACTACGTGTCTAGGCAAGAAGACACATTCTACCAAGATATAAATTTGGAAATACATGTTTTAAATAGTGCATGCTCTCCTGATATAGTTCCTCCAAATAAGATGGTAGTTTGCCTGTTTTATAGAAATCTTGAGTAGAGAGTTGCACTCCCAGGAACTGCTTTACTATAGCACAGACTGGTTGTAGATCCTTTGAAAATAATAAAATCTGAAAAGCAAGGAACTGCCTGCAGCCTGCAAAGGGCAGAAGACAAAATAACATGTGGGTACCAAGCTGTAAAATATTGAAAATTCTATGACATTAGATTCAAGTTCCAAACATTTTGGAACTGAATGTAATTATTAACTGCTGAAAAAAATCCAATTCCGTGTTAAGCTAAATGAAAAGCTAGGAGGTGCGGAGAGGTGGTGCTGTGACACAGAGCTAAGAGCAGGACAGACAGATCACGTGAGGAGAGCTTCTCAGTTCACTCTTACAAACAGGACCAGTTGTGCCAAGCTGCTATGAATGCCAGGTGCAAACCCGGGACACTAAAAATCTATTTTAACCACATTAAAGTGCTGAAGGTAACGGTCCTCTCCCTCAACTGCCTGAGAGGCATGTAGACACATCTCTATTTACATCGTGAGAAGATAAAATGCTTTAAACAACTATGACATCAGATCGTAATTGCTGGTTTGCTTTCAAAGGTGCTGCCTTCTAAGGAATCTTCAGAACAAACCCTGACTTCCTCTTGGTTCCTACTTTCAGAGGAGGTCCTGTGACCATGATCCAAAGGAGGTCAAATCAGGGAGCAGCAGAAAGTCTCTTGTACCCTCTGTCTGGCCTCAAGTCCTGCACACCTCTCCACCCAGGTGTAATCTACCCAGCTTTGCTGAGTGACCAGAGAAGCAAGGCCTGCCTCCTCTGGTCCCTGCAACCCCAGCTCTCCCTAAGCCCTTTGGTGTTTCGGCTCTGAGGAGTAGGGCATGACGACTGGGATGTGTCTGTCCCAATCTTCTTACTCAATCACTTCAGGCTGATACCCACTGGTTACTCCAAAAGCTCGCTCCAGGGAATGGATCAAGGAGTATGCATAACTGTTTTCTTTTTATTTCAACTGGAAAGTAGAGGACTCGGCTGTCTGCAGACTACCGGACTACCCCGACAGAGGTACAGCAAGGTGGCCCAGGGTACACCCGAGCCAGAGGCAGAGAGTAAGGACAGAGAATGTGTGCAGGTGACATCAGAGGCCACCAGGAAGGCAAGTGCATCAGGGACCTCGGCCACTGTTTCCCTTAAGGTCCCTCCCCATTGAGGGCAAGTGTTCCCAAGGCAAGCAAGGAGGACATTTCCAGAGACAACCGGATGTACACATCAACAAGTCTGCAACAGGGCATCTCCCAAGTGAGGAAGCACTGTAAGCCTTGCAATGGGCAGGAAAGGAATGACAGTGTCCTCCACGTAAGCGAGCCTTCAGCGGCCTAGGCCAGGGCAGAGAGCAGGTCCATGTGGCAGGAAGCATGGAGAGCAGGAGCATGGGAGGAAAGCAACCAGAAACCACTTGGGGGGAGAGCAACACGCCACAGTGTGGGAAAGCAGCAGAGACCATTTGCAGACGCGAGGCACCTCCCAGCATCGTCCCCCTACAGATCACAGAGCTGTGGAGGAGGCAGGAGTTCAGGGCCTTGGTCTGCTGTGGTGCCTCCTCTTCCTGTCACCCTGGCTGGGTTCTGCACACTGACTCTGGATGTAGCAGGGTGTGGGTCACTGTGACTGAAGGAGGGGATATTTTACAAACTCCCTCTCCTCTTCTTACCTGTTAAAAGGATCCTGTAGAAAACACTCCTTCCAAACCATAGATGCTACGGCCCTGGACATCAGGTAAGAGTAGTATTTGGCACCATAGCCCACCAGGTGACTGAATCGCAGCTGCCAGGCCTGCCAAAAAGAAATAGCATGGGAAACAATTGGACCTTGGTATGAGGCTGAGAATACAACATCTGAGAACACAGCAGAGCACACGAGGAAAGCTGCCGAAGTTCTCATTTAAATTTCACTCTAGGTGTCCAGGTCGCTGACGACAGTAATATTCCCACATTCTGTGCACTGAGACAGGCTGAGTGGTGTGTCCCTAACACTCCTATGTGGAAGCCCTACACCAGTACCTCATAATGGGGTTGCATTTGGAAGTGGTACCTTTAAAGAGATGAGTTAAGTTAAAATGAGGCTGGTGTCCTAAGAAAAAGAGGACATCTGGACACCCAGAGATATACCGGGGGCGTGTGCACACAGGATGGGCCACGTGAGGACACAGACAAAAGCAGACCATCTGTAAGCCAGACAGAGGCCTCCGGAGAGACCAGCCTCCCAGCACCTGGCTCTAGCACTGTGAGACAGCATACGTCTTTTGTTTAAGCCAACAAGCCTGGAGCATTTTGTTGTAACAGTCCTAGAAGATCAACAGGTACACAAACAACATTTTGTACCAGAGACAACCTGCGCATGGTTATTCTGAAATGAGTTTCATTAGTTATTATGACTTTTTAATATCATAGGACTATTTAGAAGAAGATGCCACAAGCTTATTTTTAACATTTGGTTGGTTCACGAAGTTTTACTCTGCGATGACTATTTGCTGCAAGAACTCCTTTTTTTATGGTCTGGTTTTTCTAAAGCTTAATACCTTCTGTGTTTTACCTTGTTAATACTTTACAACAAAGTCAACAGGCACAGGAAAGAATAGGATGCAACTGGAAGGTCACAGCTTAAGACAGAGTTGGGGAGTGCTTTTTCTTTTTTTTTTACAAGAACAAAGGCCAGGAATGGAAGGTCACCACCAGCCATGGCAGCCTTCCAATGAGCAAGTCTGGCTTTCTGCCTTCTCTACGCTGGTTCAGCTCATTTTTGAATCCAAATAGTTAATTGCTTTGTCTAAGGTCATCCCTCTGGGGCTCCTGTCTGTGGCAGAAGCATAGAGGAGCCCAGGAGGCAGCAGGATGGGGAGGCCAGCGAAGCTCAATCTGCCTGGTCTTCAGCCAGCTGGAAACACATGACCAAGGACATCAGCAGGGAGTTTCGAGAACATCCGTCCTGAGCACAGGCTATTGTGATAAGAAAAGCCACTGGGACTTCACAGGACAACACTGTCCCAGTGGAAGCTTCTTTTCCTAAAAATATGGTTATTTCTCTGAAACTGGAAGCTGCAAACATCCACACTTGGTAGGTCAGCAGAAGGCAGGTCACACAGGTGCAAGTGCATGAGCCCCTGGGGCTGAATTCTCTGTCACCTGGTACCAGAAGCTCTATTATAAGTTGTTATGGTTGATACATTGTGTCCACTTAGGGAATCTAGAATCTTAACTAAGTAACTCAGCATTTCTACATCCTGGGGTGAAAAAGATGTCCTCACCGCTCTAGGGCTCTAGGACAGGATGGTGTTCACTGTGTCAACCTGAGAAGTTTAAAAGTTCAACTAGGTGATTCAGCAGGGGTCTGGGGCCCATCCTTTGTGTACAGCCTCAGCCTGTGGAAGAGGAGGGCTCGAGGACAGGGTGGGTGTGGCTGGACAGCCCACGTACAAGACGGGAGGAGAGGAGGCTTGTGTCCCCCACCCCCGCTGTTGCTGCTTTTGCGCCCTTCTGCCCCCTTGAACTGTTGCCCCTGGGCCGTGCCACTCTGCCTTGGAACCAGCTGCCTGTGGACTGAAACCGCCACAGACTGTGAGCTAAATAATCCTTTCCTACCTTAATCTTGGCTATCAGGTATTTCATCCCAACAATGACAGAAAAGAAACCAAGACGTACGTGCTGTCCTCAGAGACATCATTTTATAATTTTTACTTTTCTGAAATAAATCTGACAATGCAGCACCCATTTTCTCTAAATATATGCTTTATTTGGCATTAATATTTTTTGAAAAAGGGAAGTTTCTTGAACAATAATCATTTTATAACTGATCTGATAACTTTCTAGGAAAAAATTTAAGAAGATACAGTCCTTAGTGTAACTCTATAAACTAGACTGGCAAGTCCTGGATAGTGTATCAAGAAGCTGGATGCAGACTGAGGGAGGCAGGCTTTTCCCAGCTGGGACACAAATGGTATCTAAAACAAAGTAAAACCATCTATGGTCAAATTCTCACACAGAAAACTCTTGGACTATATTTTTAGTTTATCGCGTACATACAGTTCTGCATACTGTCTTATTTTAAAAGGAAATCTTAATCCTCTTATTTTATGCTGGAATCTCAATCTACTCAACACTGCTTCGAACACGTGGCCCACTGGTGACTTTCTCACATAGAGCAGCTTGAACATGCTGGCATCTCTGGTACCAGAATGTGGTTGCTATTTGAATGTGACACCTTACCAAGACCCTGGCCACTGCTATGATAATATAACGTCTCTCAAAGTGGAAACCCCGGGATTAATAGCAGGGGACTGGTCTTTGAAACCCTTTCTTTTTTTTTCTTTTTTTTCCTTTTCTTTTTTTTTTTTTTTTTTCCAGAACCAGGGATTGAACTCAGGGTCTTGTGCTTGCCAGGGAAGCACTTATTCCACTGAGCCATCTCCCTGGCCCCGAAACCCTTTCTTTTGGGTAATCTTCCAGAACTTGTTTGGCAGCCTTTGAATGCAGGGCAGAGTCTGATTATGTTGAGATTTGCCCTGCATATAGCTTTGTTTTGTCTTCAGAAGCAGGCCTACCTCAGCAGTGGCTCGATTTCAGCTAAGGAACGTCTAGGTCCTCAGTTCATTGTCCCACCACCAAAATCTCACATCATCATCATCATCATCATCATCATCATCATCATCATCATCAAGACCTTTCAGAGCTGAGAAAGGAGACATCAGAATCTGAGCAGTGTGCTGTCACCTCGGCTGATGCTTCTGCCTCCTGCTCCACTTGCTGTGTAGGGCCAGCCCCATCTGCACTCACGTGAGCTTGCTGTGTCCCACTCTTTAATTACAGGTATCAGTTTGGTCCTACATGCTTCCCATACAAGACATAATCCAGAAATTAAACCTACCTTACACCTTTCATCAGTGATTTGTAAGTTTGTAACTGACCAACACCTAAACTCCACTGTTGCAGGAACAAAATTGCTGAGTTCCTGCTAACTGAACCCACTATTAAGTCCTGGTTTCCATTTCACTCATTCATCTGGAAAAATAAGGACAGCATTTCACATTGGATTCTAGAATTAGGCCCCATTCTTCCTTTTAAGTCAGAGGTTTCTTCTTCCAAGAAGTATCTGTCAGTTGGATGAAGTTTTCAACCTTTCTTTGATAATTCATGTATTAGTCTAGTTTCAAAAATAAACAATGTAAATGCCTTTGCAATTTCCCTCACACAGTGTGTAGACCTATAGACCTCCACACTACCTCAAGGCACAGCTTTTCTTGCTTTTTTAAGGACCAATGCGTAAATCCTGGGCTTCTGCGCTGAGCTACACCTCTAATCCTTTTTTGAGACTGGCTCTTGCTAAGTTGCCAAGCTGCCATGGCTGGCCAAAAATTTGTGATTCCTCTGCCTCACTCTGCCAGGGTGCTGGGAACCCAGGCCAGAGCCATGCGTAACGCATGGGTTACACATGGCTATTCAAGCTTGGGGTAGATAGGCCCATATGAAAGCTGAAGCCAGGGCAGGTGAAGAGGAGCATGGGAGCCCTGTGGGTTCTGTTTCCTGCCGCTGAACTCAGCAACCATGAGGCCCTAAGGTATTGTTTGCCTATTACCTTCTCTAGCTTCACCACCTCCTCAGAATGGGAAGGTAGCAATGTTGCTGTTTACTTACTACCTTCTCTTTCCAGGTGGAGTAAGCACTTGGGAGCCACACACTAATGCCGAATGCTGGAACTGGCCAGTTCTCTCAGTTAGACTATTATACAGCACACTGTTCCTGCGCCTCCAGTGAGATGTGTATAAATACACTTACCTACCATGTACTTCAGTACAACTTCATCACAGGAACATTACAACCCCACGAGAACAGAAATGACACCCGCTGCTTCCTTGGCATGTTTCCTTCTGAACTGAAATTACCTGAAAGTCATGGGCCACTTATGTCCTGGAGACTAGTCACCTAATACCACTTAGTCTCCAGGTTTAGACACAGTGCCAATTCTGCTGGGGTGCAGCAGGAATTCAACAGCGCTCTACCTAGGCAGATGGGGGACAGGCCTTATGGGACTTTAACCATAGTATTGCTCCATGTTATGACAGACTATAGACATCTGACCCAGATGAGGAGCCCAGGAGTTACATCAGTATCACAGAAAGAGGGCTAAAAATATATTAGATCTCAGACTATAAGCAATTTTTAAAAAACTGGCTGTATTATTTGATAGGTGTAGCCTTTTGAGGCTAACATTGGCACAAGGCTTTCAAGAAGAGCATATGAGATGCGCTTCCTCGAATGTGAACCTGGTCTCCTTCTGGCCTCAACGACTATGCCAGGGCCTGGCTGGCAGCACAAGGAGCACGCAAAGCCCGCTGCTCATGTGTGCACCTGCTGCAATCAGGACCAGAGCAGAAGACAGGAAGCAGCACAGACGGACCAGGCTGGCTCCTTGGTTTTCGTGTGCTGCATTCCATGTGGAGTCTTTCTTATGACACTGAATCACTAGCATCTGGTTTTTTTTTAAAAATGACTTCAATGGAGAGCAGAAGGAGACAGTGACTTATTCACCCTGTCATGTTCTTACTTTTTTCTCCTAATGTGTGCATCTTTATTTTTAGGAATTCATATTCTAGCATTTCTAATTAATACAAAGTACCTACTTACATTTTACCAAATCTGTGGAACAATAGTGTCAAATGAACAGGAATTCTTACTTTGGGACATAAAATGGTATTAGGTGAAACATACATAATTATGATGGACACACCCATATGTGGTATCCCTGATCTGTCCTCTTCTGGTGAAATTTCCTTCCTCAAGTACAGACAGAATCTGTTCCCTACTTCCAACCAAAAGAATATGGCGTTGGTACTGCACATCACTCCAGTGATTATGCCTTTTACTTGCGAGCAGACTCACTTGGGACAGACATTCTCTTTGGCCACTGGAGGGATAAGTAGTTGTTGGTAGTCCCCTTTTCCAAGGCCAAGGAGGACTGAAGGCCTGGATGGAGTCATCAGAACCTGGGAAAGGGAGGCCTGCAGGACTCAGGGCTCCCCTACAACCTCCGGGCCACCTGTAGGAAGAGCCAGGGAGAAGCTTTCCCTGAGTCCTATAACCACGAGGAAATGGGTTCTGTCAGCAACCTGGTAGAAGCAGTCAAGCCCCCAGATGAGAACACAGCCTGCCAGCCAGTGAGACCCAAAAGCAGAGGCAGCAGCTAAGAGTGCAGGCTTTGGCCCTATAGACACTGTAGATGTGTGTGCTTTGACACCACGTTTGTAGTAATTGGTTACACAGCAACAGAAGACTAGTTTCATTATCTCTTGGTAAGAGCCGTGATCAGAAACAGTAAACCCTTGAAAATATGGGAACAATATGTATTTTTACTAAAGGTATGCCCTATCTTCAGGAAAACCCTTCAGAGGATAATACCTTATTAAATGCTTTTAGGATTTTATAAATATTTCATCATCTTACATATTTTAGGTAGATTCAAAAACAGCCCAAAGCTACTGACAGAGATTGCTAAGCATTCCTTCCTTCCTCCTAAAGCCTAACTGCATTCTTTTCTGGACAGATCTGAGCAGTCTTAGCTCCTCTGCAGAGACCCCAGGGCCCAGATTACCCGAGGCCCAGGCTGGCTACAGGACTGAATTCTCAAGAAGAGAGTGTGGGCAGAGGTCACGTGCACAACCAGGCTCCTCTGACCAGAAGCTCCTCACTCTGGGCAACCTTTACACTTTCTTGTTTGCTGAGAAAAGGTAAAAACTAAAGTCACCACCTTAAACCCCAAAGTAAAAGCCTTCTGTTGAGGGGTCATGAGCCTGCCTGTTTATCAGCCTTCTCAATCACCTCTGGCTTGTGAGGCAGGAGGAAATCAACTGTATAACTATCTTGATCTTAAATCTCCTCAAATTACTGACCCCCAAGACAAATTGCCACAGTCCTATTTTATCAGACACCTATAACTTTTACCTTCATTTCTCCTATATATGCTAAAATACTCCAAAGGGCTGGGGATGTAAAACAGTGGTAAAGCACTTGCTTAGTACATACAAGCCTCTGGGTTCCATCCACAGCACCGCAGAAACAAAGTAAAGCCAAGCCAAGCCAAGCAAAAGTAAACAGAAATCACATGAACTACAGAAACTCCTTATATAGTTAATAATAACGAATGTTGATGTTACCCTCCAATATGAAAAAATATGTTTGTATCAGACACACAACTTTTTCTAGATCTAAATCATTTTTAAAGGTGCCACTGTATGAGAATTCTATAATATTATCATGACAACCAAAAATAATATCTAGGCTAACAGCAGAATTATAGACTATTTTAAGAAAATGAAGCCCACACTATGAGAAAAATTTCTTTCTAAAAACTTGACCTTTTTATTCTCTTTAGTAACACGGTAGGCATACTGTTAATGATGCACAAAATATTCACTAGAAGTGTTAGAGCACCTAGTCTTTGTGGTACACTGTAAGTTCTATTTATAAATGAATAAAAAATTGCAAAACAAAAATCCTGAAAATAAAGGTTGTACTTGTCAGAAACTAATTTATTAACACAACAAGGATATAACTGATTTGGTAGAAATATAAGGTTTGGTTAAAAAAAATGAATATTTCAATTAAAAATCATTGTAGTAAAAGATACTATATTCCTCAGTATTCTCAAAACACCCCCCTTCGCTCTGAGCAATCTAATCCCATTGTTCTTGCCACTTTGAGAAACCGTCTGGAAATGCTCTCTGAAACTGTCTTGGATGTGATAAATGTGTGGTGAATATTGCTAAGTGCCATCCTGTGGAAGGGCAGCTGGGAGAAACGCTATGGCGTGGCCTCTTCCACCACACTCACCCACCTGAGCCGCCCACTTCTGTCTCTTCCCCAAAGTTAAAATGACCACAAATCAATTTAGACATCAAGGCAGACAAGCAGTGCAACACTAACCAAAGAGGATTTCAAGAACTGCTTCAGAAAGTGGTAAGAATGAGGTAAGGGAGAATACTGCAAAGGGCACTGTGAAGGGTATTAATGGCAATGTATCTTTTACTATACCACATTTTTAAAAAATCATTTATTTATTTACTTACTTACTTGGTGCAGGGTTTCACTATGCAGCTCAGACTAGTAGTGATTCTCCTGTCTCAGCCTCCCCAGTGCTGGGATTGTGCTGGGATTATAGGCATGTGCCACCACACCCAGTTTCAGGCAGGCATGATGCACCAGGGATTTGGGGACCCGCACAGCATGCAAAACTGGGAATCAAACTCATGTCCTTGTGCTTGCTAGGCAGGTGCTCAGACCTCTGAGCTGTCTTCCAAGCCCAGCTGTATCACATTCTTTAAAAATTTAAATACTCAAAATGAAACTGATAAACCCCTAGCCAACCTAATAAAAAAAAAAAAAGAACCTCAAATTCATGCAATAAAGAATGAAAAGGGTAAAATCATTACAGACCCTAGAGAGATTGAGAAGAGCATCAATACCTGCTTCCAAAATTTTTACTCTCATGGGATGGAAAACACAGAAAAAATGGGATAGTTTCTTAGATATACATAAAATGCCAAAGCTGAGTCAAGAAGATATACAAACTCTGAATAACCCAATAATAAGAAACAAAATTGAAAATAATAATTTAAAAAAACCTACCACCAACAACAACAACAAAAAAGCCCAGGTCCCAATGGATTCACAGAAGAATTCTGTAAGAAATTTAGAGATTTAATACCAACTTTTCTCAAACTCTTCAATGAAATTGAAAGGGAAGCAGTTCTCCCAAACTCATTCCTGGAGGCAAGTATTACTGATTCTAAAGCCAGAGAAAGATCCAACTAAAAAAGAGAACTACGGACCAATCTCTCTAATAAA
>NDGN011516406.1:0-18727 GCA_002564285.1 Tympanoctomys barrerae
TGAACTCAGGCCCTTGCACTTGCCAGGCAAGCACTTATTCTACTGAGCCATCTCCCTGGCTCCAAGAAACTACCAACAGAATGAAGAGACAACTCATAATGTGGGAAAAAAGAAAAAGTGTTTTACAGCTGTTCCTCAGACAAAAGATCACCATGGAGAGCATATAAAGAACTTATAAAAATCAGATCTCCCAAAATTAAAGGCCTAATGCAAAAAAGGGCATCTGAGAGTATAAGCTTTTCAAATGAAGAAATGCAAACAGTAAATAAGTACATAAAAATGTTAAACAACATTGGTCATTTTAAGATATGAAAATTAAAACAACACTGAGATTTCCTCTCACCCCAAAAAGAGCTTTCATCAAAAAAACTCAACCAATAACAAATGCTGGGGAGGCTGCGAGGAATCAGGTACATTTCTCCACTGCTGGAGTGCAGACTGTTGCAGCTGCTGTGGGCATCAGTGTGGAGACACCTCACAAAACTAGGATGGGAGGTCCCACTTGCTTCAGCTACCCCCAGAAAATTTAAAATGTCATGCAACAGCAATATGCACGCACCTATATTTATAGCAGCACATATCTAGATCTCAAAAGCAACCCAAATGACCATCAACCACGGAATGGATTAAAAAAAGATGTTCATTATATACAATAGAGTACTACTCAGCCATAAAGAAGGATAAGCTAGCGACTTTTATGGGTATAAGGATGCAACTTGAGACTGTGGACATAAGTGAAATAAGCCAGATGGAAATGTGTAAAAATTGTATTGTCTCCCTACTGTGAGAAGCTATAGGCGTAAGATTCAAAATGTATAGTAGATTATGTAAGGTAAGAAGAAAGTGTCCAAAAGTAAAGAAAAACTGGGATGAGGGAAAGAGAAAAGAAGGAAGGGAAAATCGTTCTATCTATCTATCTATCTATCTATCTATCTATCTATCTATCTATCTTGTATGAAAGCTGCCATCCTAGGGCAGGTGTAGCACTCACACCCATAATGCCAGTGCAAGATAATGAATTAATCACAAACACCACATTCAGCTGCCTCTGAAAAGCACCCCCACCCCAATAATTGCATGAGGCTTTGGGAAGGGAATTGAAACATAAGCCACAACAAAGATGAACTGGATATTCTCAAATAAAGTAAAAATAAGACTAGATGTTGCCAGAAAATACATTTTTTTTTAAATTTAGGAGTTTGTTTGTTGGAAATAACAGATCTGCTTTAAAAAATTACTGAAAGACATTCTTCAGGTAAACTGAATTGTCCCAGGGAGGAAATTTGCAAAATAAAAAAAGAGAAATTATATATATATATATATATTGAATATATATATATATATTCAATATATATTGAGAGAGAGAGAGAGAGAGAGTCAATTTTTCTTAATTCATTGAAAAGGTTTGTTTGCATAATTAAATGCCTATATCTTGTATCCTAAGTAACTAATTTAAGATCACATTATGCATGTATTATCTCCTATTCTTGTTTTGAAATTTTATATTAATCTTTCTTTTTAAAATAAAATTCACAAATTTTAAAAGATGTTGAATTTAATAAAAAATTGGTAAGAGTTTTTATAAGTTAATGCTTTTTTACATCTATTGAGATGATCACATGATTTTTATTCTTCATCCTATTGATATGAAGCGAAAAGATTACCACCCTATAAATAATAGTGATAAAAGATATTTAAGACAATAAAAATAATGTTAAAGATATCTAATTGTTAAAATCTGTACTATATACAGGGACTCACCAATTCAATGCAATTCTTTGTAGATTGGTACAGGTGTTGTGGAAAATAGTATAGAAATGCTTCAACAAAATTAAAAATGTGGAAATTACATTCATAGCATCATTATTGGCTATAACCATGATGTACGAATATCATAATGTTTACTGCTGGAGAAAACACACACACACACACACACACACACACACACACACACTCATTCAGCCACAAAAAGAATAACATCCTGCGATTTGTAACAACATAGATCAATCCAGAGCAGAGTATTCTAAGTGAACTAAGCCAGAAAACGAAAAACAAATACTGTCTGACCTCACATGAATGATAACCTAAATAAGTCAAAATCGCAGAAGGAAAATATATGGTGCCAACTGCTAGGGATAAGGTAGTGAGGGAGATAGAGGTTGAACAAGAAGTATGAATTTTCAGTTATAATATGAATAAATTTGGGGAATCATATGTATAACACAGTGACTATAGTCAATAATACTGTATTGTTCCCTTAAAATTTGGTAAAATATGAATGTAATATTCTCACCCCGCATATTACATAGTGGTGGTAATCGGTACAATAATTATTTCTGTTGTGTTCAGTAATAAAAACATATCAAATCATGATATAGCTAAAATATATGTGCTTGTTAAGTATTTAAAATAAAATTTTAAAAAGAACCTATATAATTTGGCCTTATTTCTCTACCCTTTCGCTTCCCTCTTCCCTCCTCAATACCCTGCAGCTACCTCAGTTCTGTTCTGGGTCTCCATCTTCACAAGTTCACTCAGAGTCCTTTTCCTCTGTGGAATAGTCAATTTGCTCCATTTAGGATGGTGATGTGCCATTCCATGGCCTCTCAGAGTAGGCGTCTTCTAGTGGCTTTCTGTCCTGTATCCTGTTGTATTTTCCTCACTGAAATGTTACCATTGGAGATAATCTTGTACATCTATTTACACATACGATTTCTAATAGCCCAAATACAAGTTGCTGGTTGAACTTGTCAGGTACAAAGTGCAATTGCACTGGGCTACAAGACTACAGATATGGTGGGAAAAGAAACATGGAACAGGTGTTACTCTTGGACTTCAGAAGCAGGCTGATATTAAACCGCAGAGACTTATGGCTTTCTGCATGTTGGGTCAGGAGGAATCAAGATTGGGAATCAGTTCCAAGGTTACAAAAAACCCAACACCATTACATCTCTTTTCCGATTCTCAAGTGTACTCACAGTTTAACCAAAGGAGGGAACTGGAAATCACACAGGCTCAGGCAGTACTGTGCAAAAAAATTGTCACCAGTCCTAGAGTAACAATTAAAACAACAAAACAAAACAAAAAAAACAAACAAAACTCCACATTTGTTTCAATTTATTCTTTAAGGACTTATTACAAGAGATGACTCCTCTAAGATAATAAAATTTGTCCATGATGTTTGCAAGGAGCTACTTAGCATGACCAAAGGCTGCTGTGCATGTGTCACCGGGCAGGTCTGTATGAGAAAGGCTGACATTTTTGGCAGTGACAACAGCCAAAAGGAAAACAGCTGCAGCAGCCCTTGTAGCAGTGGCTGTGAATCATCCTGATTACGAGCCACAAGCATGCAATCGCTGGCACACAGAAACTCCTGACTAATAGCCGTGAGCAGTTTGCCTTTGCTATCTAAGTGCTGCAGACTGAACACACTCTTGCCTGACCTCCACTCAGCATTAATACCTGAATCATAGCCTGGGGAAGCTCAATATTCCACTGCTGGAAAGAAGATAAACAGTAACAATACAAAGATGCAGCCCTTTAGTGCTGCTAGTTAAACTGAATGCATTTAATCTTTCTTTGGCATCTAAAATGTCTGCCAACTTCTCTTGGTGGAATGAATGATATTTAAACACTGATGCAGAAAGCCAGTTTTTAAAGGCTTTTCCACATACCTAATGGCAAATATAACAAAATAAACCTTGGTTTAAACTCAGCATCATACGACACAAATCACTAAGTTTCTGGAGGACATGCTATATATATATATATATATATATATATAATTGGAGAAAATGCCAGAATCATTACTTGTAACACCTAGCTATAGGCCTGAAATATACAATGAATTTTTGTGTTGTAAGATATGCAAAATCTATTCTAGAAACATAATATGCTTCACAGCCTGTTATGGTATGCATGCATTACATAACTATAGGAAAATCTGCCCACATCAAATAGTTTCTAGGGCGAAAGATACAACTCAGAGGCACAGCACCTGTTTGATAAGCTCTAGGTCATGAGTTCAATTCCCAGAACAACAATAGTTTCTAACATGACAATAAAGTAAATTATAGTATTTTATCAGAAAGATTGATCAACAAACCTGGACAAATATCCATTTTACTCCTCCCTCCATCATCACATCTAGTGAGAAATGGAGGAAAACCCAACCTGTATCTCTCCCACATACAACACACTTTCCAAAGACATTCTGCAGATTACACAAAAGTAAATGCTGCTGGGCCAAAGTCCTAGACAGGCTGCTATAAATGCATGTGTGTTTTCATAAGAAAGGAAAGTGTAGTCTAATCTAACTACTTAAATTCTTGAGTCCACTAATGCATCTTTCAAAGGAGGAAAGTCTACACCCTCTAATTTTATTTAATTCAAACTGCAGAAGAAGCAATATCATATAATTTCCCTTTAGCTAAGTATTTTTTGACTATAGTATTTGACGAGGAAGTTTATGTATGTCTGAACTTCCATTACTAGAGTCTGTATAGCAGGACAGGCTGGGTTCATGGTTCTCCCAGCAGAAATAAAAATACAAAAAAATCCATTAAAATGAATGAGAAAACAAAAATAAAATAGTTGATTTGTAGAAGACAACAGCACCAATAAAGTTGTAAAGTGAGGGTCCAGTTATCATAGGCAACTCCTCAGGCTTCCTTGCTTCAATGTAGTTTGCTGAGAGGCCAAAGGTGAGGACCTATATAAGCAGCACTGCTATCGTGTACAATTATTATTTTAATCGACACTGTGCTGTGTTAATGAGTGCCAACCATGTGCCAGATGGTGTTGAAAACAAAGCCTTCACTGCAATCTCGCCCAGTGGGATCACCACCTCTTCTCTTTGTGAAAACGATCACAAACGTGGTAATGAGCTAACTCCAATGCAACCCAACTTCTAATCCCCCGACACATTCTGATTGGGCATTGCACCAAGATTTGGCATAGAAAAGGCACCTGGAGTGCTGTCGGATGATCTCTTCAGGGATAATGGACCAGGGAACTGAGCCTGTAATGATTTCATATCAGTTTGTTCAAGTTCAGTTGCTATTAATTGGGTTCAAGTTCAGCTCCAGTTCACACAATCTAAATAAATAGCAGTTGAAACCAGCTTAGGGCTTGGCACAGTATGTACCTTTGTAGCTAACAAGAAGCAAGTGAAAAGAGAAAGATGTAGAGAAATGCTTTGCAGAGATGTTGTTCGGTATCTACAGTCTGCCTGGTGGCTGTGTAGAGTTGGGGTAGGGGGACTTCTACAATTGGTGCTCTGCTTTGTAAATGATTCTGACACATGAAGCTGGAAAACAAATTATATATTAAATTGCACACATACGTTTTGAGAACAGCCACAGACAAATGTGGCTACTGCTGACTTGAAGTCCACAGGATCTGGAATCTGGACTTCCCCTAGACTTTCCACCCACTTTGTAAATTTAAAGAAATTAATTCACTTACAACCTAACTAAAATCTGGAAAAGAAATAGTTTAGACAAGTTCATTCCTAAACAGAGAAAAAAGCACAATATTGCAGAGAAATCTATTTAAAAATAGGGCTTTGCATATTTTATGGGAAAATCAATTCAAAATCTATTTTTTTCTAGCCCATTAAGATTCACTTTAAGTTGGCTTCACTAGAATGAAATTTAAAATGCATTTCTAAAGATCATTTGTAGGAAATTTTGAATGAAGGCATTTCCAATTCAATGTTGGCTGGCAAATTCTAATTTCTATTAGAATCCTGTCACTATGCTTAAAATGAGAAGATACTGGCATGGCTATTTTATAAATAATATATGTAGAAGGTAATATCTATAGGTAAAATTAGGATTTTTAAATGCATATTTATTTGTCATATAATAACATATCATTTAATATATGACTGGTTCAACATCAATGAATATAATCACTGAGCTATTTTTATTACTTATTTATGTTATTAAACCTAAAAATGAAATAAGCAGATGCCTCAAAGGGACAAATTATGAAATTGAAGGTAATGTAAACAAAGGACTGGATTTGTTTGAAAAATGTAACTTTCAGTATTTTTGATTGCTTGGTTTTTCTTTTCTATTTTGTTTTCTCTAAAGAAAAGAAAGAAGTATTTAATCAGGTATGAACAATTTGGTACCCTCCAAATGAAGATGCTACTTGCTGTATAACTACACTTTCTTAACCTTCTAGGGTCTCAACTTTCTCAAAATAAATTGAAAGCCAAAGGGCGAATAAAAAGTTTGAAGACTGTATGTGAAATGTCCGGCAGAATGTCCGTACTACAACAGT
The DNA here is from genome assembly GCA_002564285.1 of Tympanoctomys barrerae. Lineage (NCBI taxonomy): Eukaryota > Metazoa > Chordata > Mammalia > Rodentia > Octodontidae > Tympanoctomys > Tympanoctomys barrerae. Next base: position 6,292 of record NDGN011516406.1, read on the forward strand.
TGTGTAGTGCACACCATTCCCTGCGACTGCCTGAAAGCAGCCCTGCAAATTCTGGTTCTTTCACAGTCAGTCCTTCCAAGAAACCCCCTCCCAGGTAGTCTGGTTGGCAACTGAGAAGTCACCCCTACAACCTGAGCCACATGCGTTTCTAGGTTCAGTGCTTGCCTACAACTAGAAAAGTCTACAATATGGAATATTTTTGCTTACTATGTACAATAAACCTTACTGCTTTACATAGAACTCACTAAATAGTTATTATATTCTACATTCTAGCTGCTCATCACCTGTTCTCTAATTTTAAAGAGAACAGTACAAATGAAACTCAGCTCATGTTATCTTCTACCAAACTAGACAAAATAGTGCTTTGTGTTAACTTTCCAGTTATGGAGCCTTGCATGTAGGCTCAGGAAATCATTCACATGTGCTGTATTTTCCTATCTTAGACATGTGCTCTTTCAGGTGACACACAAGTAAGCAGTGATGCTTTCCCTATACTGCAGTCTTCTATCACCTCTGCCTGAACTCTGCCACACTTTCATCTGAGGTTCGAGGAGGCGAGGCCACTTAGGGAGTATCTTCCTCATCAAATTTCCAGCTCAAGTGGTCATAGGTCTCTGAAGGGAAGCCCTCCAGCGGCCTGCACTGCAGGCTGCTGCCTCCGCATGTTTACCATTAGCCTTTCTGTATTAACCTTTGCCTTGTTTGCTTGACTTTGCCTATCTCTGATTTCAAGTTGAGGGTTTTAAGGACAGAAGTGGTGTCCAATACTCCCAGAAAAGCTAACCCAGAAGACAGCTCCATGGCATATTCCTGAAGTATGTCTACCCCCAGGAGCCTAGGGTTTTAAGGTTTGAACAAGAATGCCAGCATTCCTTAGTACTACTCAACTAACTCTGACAACCCAAAGACCAAAGTGTCAAAGATAATTTTCCTATGTACAACTAATATTTGTATACATGAAACACACAGTTTGTATGAAATATTATACTTTTAATTATACCATAACTTTGAAATAAACCTAATGTAAAAATATGTTAAAATTTCCCCTTGCCCTATATTAGTGAATGTCTATGAAGGATATTTTTTCCCAAGATCACACTGAGATGATTCTTGCACTTATGAAATTATAAGTGTTCAAATAAAAACAGAATAGAATTTTGATTTAATTCAATGAATATGCAGTAGTGTCTATTATGTTTCTGGTTTTACAGGCAATATTAAGCAGTATATATCCGCTGTTTTTTCTCAAGAAAAACACTAGGATATTTGAAACCACACACAAAATAATACAAGTATGTAAGGAAATTTATCACTAGTTTCCAAGCTGAGCAATGCAAGCTTCCTAAGTATTATGCTAGCACTAACAGAAACTATCAGTGTTGTCCTTGGGCAGAGGAGTTTGCACGACACAAGTAGACCCAACATCACCCACCCTTGAAAACTGAGTTTAGATTGAGAAAATAAAGAAATTTTATCAGAAGTAACATGCATAATCAACAGTGGCAGAAAAGATTATGGCTCGCAGGGTTGGGGAGAAGACCATGGTAATCATGAGTATCCCCCAACCACTGCAATTAGCCTGGTAAGATGCTTTGTTCTGGGAGCTCTGAATGTGAAAGAGTTAGCTACACCCAAACACACTGCACCTTTCCATCGAGGCCTGCACCTTCACTACCACAAAGGCTTGTGTTACAGCTATAATCCAGACAACTGGCTCTCTGGAGAGTTCTCCTGACCACCATACCTTATTCTTTCAGCAGTTCTCTAACTAAATATGACTTCTACATTTCCACCTGATGCTCTCTTCTGTCTCTGGTGACTTCCCCTAAGTCTGTCTTTGTTACTTTGGCACTTTTCTCCCAAGAAATTCTGCTTTCAGGGAAGAAAGTACCACTTCATTCCCAGTAGGCTAACTGTAGTAAAAACAAAGCAAGCAAAATAAATTAAATTAAATTAAAAACAATAACAGTATTGGTAAGAGTGTGAAAAGACTGAAATCTGAATTCACAGATGCTTCAACGGTAAAATGGTGCTGTAGCTGTGGGTTCACGCAAGACAGCTCCTCAAATGATGAAGAAGAAAGTTAACTTACGGCCTACCAATAATCCAACTCCTAAGAAAACACATGCCCATATAACAATTTCATATTATCCTTGTTATAAAATGTACATAATATCACTGTTTGTAACAGTGAAAAATAGATATAACACTAATGTCTATTAACTCTTACACAGATAAATGAAATGTGATATAGCCATTAAATAGATTACTAGTTGGCAGTAAAAAAAAAGTACTGAAATATGTCATAATATGTATGAACACCAAAAGCATTATACTCAGCCACAAAGGATCATGTACTGCTCAATTCTATCACAGGAAACTTACACGACAAGCAAACCTGCAAAGATAGAAAAACAGACGGTTGCCTCCAGTTTGGGTGGGGAATATGGACATTGGAGAGCATTGCTAAGAGTCATAGCATTTCTTTCTGGTATGCTTAAAATGCTCTGGACTTGATCATAGTGTCCATCAGTTCCCAATTCTGCAAATACACCACTAACCACTGAAACGCACACTTTGAATTAGTGAAATACATGTCATAAGTCACATCTCAGGAAGCTCTTAAAGAAAAAAAAATCTATTCTGAAGATTGCATTTTTATTATATGAGTCATAATAGTTTTAGCTTCTCATTTACTACTTTAGTAAAGTAGATGCTGCAGGTAGAGGCTGACAGAAACATATTTAACAGAAAAAATTTGCTGGCCAAGTAAAATATTGCATCACATATCAAAAAGTGAATATTTTTTGTTTTTGTTTTTATATTTTTAGGGAAGGGTCCACAGGGTGTGTAGGGTCTCACTACTAGATCAGACTCGTAGTGATCTGCCTGTTTACAGCCTCCCAAGAGCTGGAATTACAGGCACACGTCACCACACTCAGTCTCTAAATAAGTGAAATTTTAGAAACATTACTTTACTAATCATCACATGCATGTTGGTTATACTACTAAGGTAATTTCATCCAATAGTCTTTGTTTACTGTTTAGAAAACTGAATATCTGAAAGTTTAGTTGAGTAGCTAATAAGGACCAGAATGTTGGTCTTTTCACTTATGTCCTTTCCAGATTTCATGATCACATTTCCCCTTCTTGGTATGAACTAGAAACAATGATGCTACGTAGATAAGTAGTCATTACACACAGACAACCACACTTGGCCATCAGTCCAGGCAATGGCTCTTCAAGGTCCCAGTCATTCCCATCTTTACTCCGGGTATTTAGCACAGTGCCTGGCAACAGTGTAGGCTCACTAAACATTTAAGGAATGAACACCTAAAGAATAAATTTTATCTTCCAGAATTACTAAAAAGCATAGATTTCCAAGTAGAGAGCTCTAGTCTTTTATCTATAACCACCTATTACCTCTGCTTACTCTATCAGTGCTATCAAGTACATTTATCTGTTCTCTCCTGTCAGTTCCCCCTTTGACCTCAGTGTTTATGTTAATGGTCCTATCTTCCTCCTAGTCACACAGTAACAAGACCAGGATTTAGGCAGGGCCCATAAAGGATAATTCAGTAGTCCAGGACCACTTCATTTAGGCTATCAAGACATTAATCGGAAATTAGGTGGTGAGTATGTCACTGAATGGGTGACAGTAGAGATGAGAGATCAGGTAAGCTGAGAGCCCACATTATGCCTGGTGAACAGGGCCAGAAGGCTGACATGCACAGAAGGTGGAAACAAGTGTGTATAAGGCTATGGTAAAATGACACCAAAGTTGGAGATCAAGGAGTGCTGAGTCCATAAACAAGAAAATAACAACCCATAACAGAAAAGGTTAGCTATCTACCCAAATGGTGCCAACCATAAAAGCAATTAAGGAGAAGCCAAGGCCCATCAAAATGATCTGGGTGGACTTATAGGCAAGAACTAGAGTTAGACGAAATTATTTTTTAAAAATCTTACCTCATTCAATTATACATTTTTTCCTAGCAGGATGTAACATTTATTCAAATAATAACTAAATATTTGCATGTGTCAGTCATGGGTAATGTCCTGTCTGTGCTATATAATGGTGCAGTTCTCCTTATCTGTGGACCAAATGCTTTTTTATAACCTTTGAATTCAACGATATCAGTTTTTCCTCTCCCTCCTCCTTCTTCTTTTTTTTTTCAATCCAGGACTTCCATACTCCTCTCCATTCCCAGGAGAGAGTGAGAGTGAGAGTGAAAGTGAGAGTGAGAGTGAGAGTGAGGGAGAAGGAGAGGGAGAGGGAGAGGGAGCGGGACAGGGACAGGGACAGGGAGAGGGAGAGAATCAGGATGAGTATGAAACACATAACTCTACAAACAACTGTTACTGCTGGCAGAAGAGGAGCTTGAGACTCAGGAAAGACACTCAATTCAGCTGGGACCTCCAAATCCATATGAGGCAGAGCTGAGTCTGCACAGCTTTGTTGTACTCTGAAGCAGTGACTCCTCCACACAGCAGCAGCTTTGAGACACAGCTTCTCTCTGAAGTGGCAAATGGTGTAGGTGGATGGCAGCTGTTGGCAAGGAGGGATTCACAGAGCATTTGCACTGCTCTACAGAGAGAAGGATACACTACTACATAGTTAATCATGAATAGTTAGGTAGAAAAACCTTCAGTGCAGAGGGTAATTCATCAGGTTGCCCCCACTTACTGAAAGCATCCCTTAATAATAATCAATTTCTTTCATCAAATTCTCATTCAGACAAATAACCTTGCATCCTATGATTTGGGCTCCTGGCTAGATGCCCCTGAGCAGGCTACAAGCCCACTTCCACAGACTTACATTTCCCTGATGGTAGAGCATTAAATTGTCATAAAGGCTGCAATCTGTTGCTCTAGGGTTTTGTGCTTTGGGTCTGTTTACCTTTGGGAAAACTAACAAGATTGTATGGATGGTCCCTAAAAGCAGAGAGGCCCATTTATTTAGATCATGATGATGAACAAAGAACTTTCAGATTTCTTTCATGCCAGAATGAAGTTACGGTCTCTTGAAAGCACCCTTTTCCTCTCTATTTTCATGAGCATCCTAGGCTCAGTTATTTTTAGGGCAGGCAACCCTAGGCAGTGCTTATTTTGTGATCAGCCCCAAGAATAAGTCTTGCTTCAGATCCTCCTCATTCTTGACAGTGATTATTCAACAAATGCCCAATTGTTTTCCAACTCTGTCTTCTATTTCAGCATGAAAGTTGACAGATCTAGAATCAAATCCTATCTGCCACACTTATGAAAATCTGTGTGACTTCTGAGAAAGCTGCTTAACATCACTGCACCTTCGACTCATCATTAAATGAGAATGATAATGAAATTCACCTTTACCCACTGTGAAAAGACACAAAATGCAGCACATAGTGGCTACGATACCGTGTTTATTTAATACATTTAGCGATAATAAATTTAGCTACAGCATTACATTGCCTTTAAGTACCTCGCATACTTTTATTTTTATGGCCTCACTGCTTTCAAGTGTTGAATGTATCTACACAGCATGGCACCTAATGCCATCTACAAGGTGGTGTCAGATAGGTTCAAGGTCATCTTCTAATGCTAGCAGGGTTGATACAGGATCCTTCTCAATCAACCCAACTTTCTCACCTACTGTGGTAGATTGCCAATTGGTTTTCAACTTGTTACACCCAGATGAATTGAAGTATTGTGGTGCTGTGCATGGAGGCCCCACCTGAGCACTGTTGCCAGCAGCTTACCAGGCAGAACTACAAAAGCTGGTGGAAGGCTGTTATGGAGCTGCTGGATCTCTTCAGCTATTCTGTTGGGGAACCTTGTCATGCAGTCTTTCCTAGTGAACGTGGCTGTTCTCAACAGAGGAAGAGCTCAGGTCCTAGTTGTCACTGAGAAAGGTTACAGTTCACTTTGGAGGAACTGTGGTCCTCACCTTGAGCAGCACTTCCTGGCTCTGGAGGGCAAGATGTGCACTGCTCAGTCTCCTGCAGAAGCTTGTTGCATTGGCTTTCCCGAGGGGAACTCAGCTTTCTCCATTGTTGAAGGAACTCAGAACTTCACTGTTGCTGAGGATGGCTATGGTACTTTTGGGGGGGCTCTGGTTCTTACTTTGAGTAAGAACTGGCTCCAGTTCAGATCCCTCAGCCTGCTTGCACAAATCCTTCCTCCCCTGGCACAGACTTTCTAGCTCCCACCACAGACCTTTGGGTCTTCCCAGAGCATATCCATGAAGCATGCCTGATGAAACATTGTCATGGGCTCTTGGTCTCCCCTTGGACTTGTGCAGGGCAGTGCTGTGGGCTCTAGGTCTTTAGCTGGACTCATGCAGGATATTAGGATCAAGGCTCTCATCTGGACTCATGGGTCTTTAGAATGTGGACAGATTTCCTGCACTCTTTGTATATGATTCATTGGGTGACTACTATAAATAATCTTATAAAATATACATTCTGTATTGTATTGTTCTCCTTGCAAAGCCCCAAACCACAGCACACACTTTCGAGCTTTATGTCAGATCACAATATATTGCAGATTATTAGGATCATTTTCTCCATTTTCTACCACTTGATGAAACTCTTAATTTCCAACATCTCCACAAGTTATTCTAGCATCACCCTATCCCCTTTCCCAGTAAATTATTGTTTCTCTGGACTCTCATAGTACTTCTAAGAATTATTAGAAAGCTAATCATATATATGTTTCATTTAATTTTTTATCTAAGCATTTTATTTTCTTAACTAGATTGTTTTAACTTAGGATGTTTAGCCTTACAAGAAGGTAGGCTAAGATGAGGCAGTTAGGAGTTCAGCTGGACAGGAAGGAAGCACATGCTACTCACCTCAAAGGGCAATGGCACTAATTCAGAAAGCGAGGAAGTAAACACAGAAATCAAAACCACTGTCCCTCAATAATGACTTGGAAACGATGGTCACTGGAAGCCTTTGTTTTCAGAGGAGCTTTAGAATCCAGATGTGATCCCAGAGATTCTTGTTCGCCCAGCAATCAGAGGGATACTACTCTTATTTGCCTCTTACATTGGGGTTCTGCATAAAATTACCTTGGCAGGAAATGGTCACACAGATGAAACTGCACTGAAAACCAATACACTAAATAGCTATTTATGAGTCCAGTATTTCCTGTGTGTCTTCTCTGGCAGCTTCCATTTCTAGAGAAGAAGAGTTGGGTACATGAAAAACAGGAGGCCAGTATGGCTGTAGCACAAAGAGACAAAAGGATGCAAGATGAGTCAACATAAGGTTGCAGAAGCAACAAAATAGGCCTGACAGGTGGGGAAGGCTTTGGCCTTCACTCGATGTGCTGGAGCAGGTCATTACCATTTTCAGCCAGGAGCAATCACAGTCAGACTTAGCATTTAAATTCTACATTTCTGTTTTACATTTTCATTGTATATTTTAAAAGATAATTTAAACTACTTTGTGAAGAGAATTGTAGAGAGATGAAAGAGGAAATTTACATTATAGTAGTGCAAGACACTGGTGGCTTAGTCTAGGTAAAGGAACAGTTTTGATGCTCATTTTAAGACTGATAAAACCATCTTTTTTCATTTTCATTTCCAGGCAAATTAAGTACAGTTGTTGGCAGTATGAACATGTTCGAGGGAGGCAGGAGGACCAAAGAGGTCAGGAGAAGGCTTAGAGTAAGGCTCATATCAGGAGACAAAATCCATTCTCTTTCATTTGTTCACATATCACTTATTGATAGCTACATGCCAGACACTGTGCTGAATGCTGACGTGAAGCAAAGCAGGATCCGTTAGGCTCTGTCCCCTATGACATTTTTTCTGTTTGGCACAGCCCTTTGTGCAGGAGATGCCTAAGGAGGACTAACTGAACAAGTGCTTTAAAAAAACAATTTTAATCATGGGCATGTCTGGTATGCTAAATATCTGCACAGCAAAAGTTATTTGCCAAATTGTAGAAGAAAATGCTAATGAACACCATTACTCAGGTGCCACTTTCTCAGCTCGCAAATGTGGGTATCACAGTGGTGAATTAAATATCACTCCTTTTCCTTCCTGCTCTCCCTTCATGCTCAATACCTGAAAACTACAGATAAGAATGAAGTTCTACCCTGTGGACTTCAACAGTCATACATGTGACAGTTCGACATCAGAATCGCAAATGCAGAATGACAGAAATCTACTTGCACCTGCAGAGAGGTTAAAGCAGTTGTAGTTGAAGTCCAGCTGTCAGGAAATTTCTAGCTTTCACAAACTAATTTGAAAAGGATAGAAGGAGTTGGGTTGATAATAGTGGCAACATGCAAATGAAGCAATTTTTGTTTTTATTTTTATTTGGTGCATGGCCTGATCATTATGTTCATTAAATTTAATATCCCAGCATGCCAGTGTGAACATGTGAAGTCTTCTTGGAGCTTTCATCAAACTCCAGGAGAGATACTCGTTCGCAGGACAATTTAGATAGCTGAGACTGCAGCACAGCTGTGGGCGAAGGGAATTCAGAGACACACAGACAAGGGCAGGAAGATGCAGTGACAGTGAAGATGCTCCTCAGTCTGCACGTTTCACAGCAGGGTGACACCTCAGCTCTCAGACTGTTGAAATTGTTCCACCACTCACTTCCCTCCACTGTAGGACTGCAACTGCGGCCATGCAGGCCTCATTTTGCCCCTTCCCGATAGGAAGTCTGCCCTCTGGCCTCTGGTAACTCCGCAGTTGCTCATTTAAAATGGTTTTTAACCTTTGATGCTGACCACAGACTTGCAGATGCTGACTCAGAGCACTGTCAATCATTTCTCCAGAAGCAGTGGGGAACATATTTCTCTCTCTCTGCTCCTGTATATTATTTATTCTTGCAGCAAGATTAGATTGCTGATTCTTACTTTATTGTCCCCTCACTCTCGTGACAGGCAACTAACCTCAGGTCTTCCACAAAGGTGAGCTCGACTACATCAGTGGGGGGTGGATAGCCCACTTATATGCTCTTCTAAGACAGGCTATGCTGACCAGAGACATTCCTGGTATAACAAATGTGGGGGTCACACCTGGTGGATAAAGGGCACAAATACTGCCTGGTTCTATGGTACCAAAGCACAGGACGACCTCCCCATAAAAGAGAAGTCTCCAGCCCAAAATGTGAGCAGTCCTAGGGTAAGAAACCCTGCAGGATCCCGCACAATATATAGGAGGAAGAGAATATACTCCCTCCTCTTGAATTAAAAATTAAACAACCTCATTGGGCATAATGACATTTATATACAAGACAGTCTGAGGGGAAAAATAATTTTAAACATCTAAAGACAACTATGTTGAATAATTAAACTATAGTTATCAATTATGGATTCTGGAAAAAAGACAGAAATGAACAAAAGAGGGCCATAAAATAAATAGGAGTTGGCATTTGACTTAGTTACAGGAGATGCAAACCATGCAGGGATGGTGGCTTTGGGTCTGCATTGGAAAGTCTCATCTGGAAAGCAGCCACTTGTCTGGCTGGAATGCACTGGAGGGTAACTTCAGGCCGAGAGTAAGGTAGGAGAGGCCAGCTCCAATCCTGTCTGGGTAGGGATGGTGTGACCAACAGTCCAAGCTAAACTCTAGCAGGTGCTAACTAGATTTAAGTCCATCACTAAAACAACCAAAACTTTAAATACATTTTTATTCTATTTATGCTAAATAAATAAGGGGGAGTAATTTTAGAAATGCTATATTTTGAAAGTACCTTCATTTGTATCTTCAGGACAGTTTCTCATGTTTTGAGATCGAGCAGTTGTAAATTACTAATGGACAGACATCAGTGCTTTCACCTGGAGGCACTGCAATTAATATTTCCAACGTGTTTCTAGCTTCTTCTCCATGATCCTAACTCTGTAAGGAACTGACTAGCTTAATCACTGAAAACTGACTATATGTACAGATATACCTAGGTTATAGGAACAGCAGAAGCGTTTTCTTGTGTGCAGCAGTTTGTATTAAACTCTCATATGTCTACTGTGTTTACTACCTTAATGAAAAGCCCCAGATAAATCCCAAATCCTTAGAATTCTAGGCTGATTCTCTAGACATTATACCACTGACCATTTCCATCTTCTTTTAGAAATCTAAATTATTCTAAAGCAGCCCCAAAGTAAAGGACTCAGGGAAAGAAAGATCCATTCCATTCTCATCTCAAAAGCTTATGCCAGGCTAAGCTGATTAGTATGTTAACATAATGAATTCTCCTTCTCAAAGTAAACTTCAGAGCAAACACTATCTATCATGGTATAGACTGAGATTATAAGGCACCAAAGAAAAATGGAAATGCATACTTAGTGATAGGCTAAATACAGAAACTCAACTATCCTGAAACCCTGCCACAGAGACAGTGAAAAATAAAACAGATAAAAGCTCCAAAATGATAAGGTAAGAGAAATGAGGGCAGGGAACCATGCTAGAGAAATTCTGGCATTATCGGGGCAATTATCTAATCAGATAGGAGAAAGAAGAGGCTGAATGTCTTGCAAAGGCAGGGAGGCTGACAGAAGCTGCAAAGACCAGAAAAGGCTCAATGGCTGAGGAAAATGGGTCACATAGAAGACCAGGGTAGTATAGCTGATGGCAAGTTAGGAAAGCCACAAAACACGCACAAGGACATTGGCTTATGTCTTTCTATAAGTCTGCATGCCCTAAACCTCCCCTCTCTTCTCTCATGGTACAAGAATGAGGCTGAAAAAACTACTGAACAGTGAAATGTCATGCGTGCCTGTCAGGTGGAAACGCTCCTGACTCTCACAATGGGGGCTCTGCCTACACTGGATCAGGGCTGTTCTGGATAGTGAATGAAGCATGGCAGATAAAGTCTTGGTAGCCACTTAGCAGATTCAATTATACAACTGGATCTCTGCTTCTAGAGCACTCGCAGTGTCTCTGCTGAAGCTCTTCTTCTAGGGAGACACAGGGGCTACACTCTAAGCAACATTGTCAAACCATCCAGGCAGTGAGGATCTGAAGAAAACCAACAGTCATAGGGGGAGCAGTGTTGTGAAAACTTGAGATGTAGGAAGCTGGCTGGACCCACTTGTCCATTCTGTGCTCTGGAGCATGGGGGGCCCTGATCCAGAGTGACTCAGCACAAAAAAGGAATATAAAAGAGCTGAGGAAGGCTTATGTACCCCATATCCTGGGAGGAGTTCTGATCTTCATTGCACCAATTCACAGCCCTGCCACACAGGTGGAGCTCCGATCTTTTTGGTGAAGCACCAATCTTCATAGTGAGAGTAGAAGGGAGAGTGTCTTAATGGGCCCTGAAGCTGCTGCTCCTGCTCTGCTCTTTATTGTTTTCTGCCACCATGAACTGCTGCCATCTGCCTTGGAGCCAGCAGAGTATGGGCTGAAACCTCCACTATCTGTGAGCTAAATATATCTTTCCTTACTTCATTTTGGGTGTTGGCATTCATCCCAGCAATGAGCAAAATGTGAGACAAGTGTGAATCCACTGCTCTAGCCAGAAGATGGTGGCACTCAAGACTCTTGGGAAACCTCAAGTCAGAAAGACCAGGCTAAATGGCATCTGCCTTCCTCACATTGAGAAACATGTGAGATAATAAATGCTTACCATCTGAAGTGCCCAGGTTTCGAATGACTTGTACCCACTGTGGACAGCAGCATCTAGGTGTTCTCACTGAAAAGACAGACTCACTGTCCCATCTTCCTATGGGATGCCCCTCCACTGTCACAAAACTGATGCTCAGACATAGTCAATATTTCTAAGAGCATTTTTTTTTAATGAATAGGCCCCTAAGGACAACAGACAAAGAAAACCAAAGTAATTAAGAAATAATACAGATAATGTGAAGCGAACTGAAGACATGATATGGAATACTGACAGCAGAAGTAGGTTACTATATATACCACACTGAACATACATAGACTTGGTTATGCACATTGTGACTTTAGGACATACTGAAAACAGAGGGTCCTAAGAATTTCTCATGAAAACCAATATACACACACAGGATGTAGAATGAAATGTAGAGAGGACCTTATCAAACTTCTCAAAGGCAGTGAGGGCTAGAGGCAAAAGCAAAAGCTTCATAAATCAGGGAAACAGCAATTCCTACTGCAGAATTATATATGCAGCTAGACTATAAATCAGGTAAAAGTTAGAATGAAAAAAATTACCTTTTAAAACTACAAGGTTTGTACACAGTGTTTCCTCTTGTGTCTTCTTAAAAAGCTACTAAACAGTCTGGTTTACAGAAATAAGAGGATACACCAGAAGTAAGAAACTATGATAGATCAATGGAGGAAGATTCAGCCCCAGAGAAAAGTAAGGGCATTCTGAGCACTGCACTTGTGCACAGATGTTGAGGCTGAAGTTCCAGAATGAAGGAGGAGGATGCAGGGAAAATGCCACTAGATCTGACATCAAGAAAGACACTAAACCATACCTGACCTTCCTGACCATATTGACGGCATATTTAC
>NDGN011516410.1:0-10628 GCA_002564285.1 Tympanoctomys barrerae
TGCAGCCTCGGGCCTCGCACGCAGAGCCTCTGACAGCTTGTCTGCTGCGGTTGCTGCATGACCCCCTCCTCAGCAGCAGGGACAGTGAGCCTCTTTTACCCACTGCTGTGGAGGAAGGGGTGAGGCAGAAGCATAAGGCCCCAGCCCTGAGCAGGGCCCCCACCTCCACGCCTGCTTTGGGGTACCGACGATGCCTGAGTAGCACACCCTCGGGGCACCCTGCAGGAAAGCCAGTAGGTGACGTGGACTAAAATCGGTTACCATCTTTCATTAAAGAATGTGTAAATCATGGCATTTCAGCAGATTTGAAACTAATTGCAAGCTTCCTAAGAAAATAATGAAAAAGCTGAATCCTAGAGGTAAGCACTTCTCCTGTAGGTGCTTCCAAGCCTTCGTCCTACCACGGCTGGCTGAGGGCTCCACGGAGGCTTTCATTTCTGGCAGGAGTCATTTAGGACAGGTGTTCAAAGGTGTCGCTTACTGACTACTCCCTGCTTCCTTTTGAGCGTGTGGGGACTAAGTCATGAAGTTGCCCTGGCTGGGCTGGAGTAAAATCCTCCTGCCTCAGCCTCCTGTAGTGCTGCAATACCAGGCCAGAATGCTGTTTAGGGGGCGGGGCATGTGGCTCAAGGGTAGAATGTCTGCTTACCATCCGTGAGGCCCTGGACTCAGCCAGCACCAGACAAAAGGGCAGAACTGCGAAGAAACAAGTGCTCATTTATGAACCTGACAGCCCTAGAAAGGAAAGGTGACATCAGTGTGTGAAGAAGAGATGATGTCAAGACTCGGGAAAATCCTCCACACCTCACTAAGCCCTTTTAGGTGTCTGCGTTAGATGTATTTAGGCTGTTATAAAAGGCCTTTGCAATACACAAATGTAATCATTGTCTAAAACAGTTAACATTAGTGAATATTTAATGCATGCTAGGTTAGTGCTAAGAATGTTACATTAATTGCTTATCAGATCAAAGACTTTTGCAGTCGCTAAGATAAGGCCTTCCACTAAGTCGCTGCTCTGAGGAGCTGAGCCTTCCGCTGTCTCCAAAGCTTTCGCCGCATGCTGTGGCAGTCAGCGTGGACCCCTCCCCTCGGGCTGGCTCTGCTGTTCAGAACCAGGGCCCCGAGCTCGATAGCAAGGCCTCCTTCTGCACTGAGGACAGCGGGGGTCCCCCAGCAGGGGAGGTGGAGGCCCTGCAGGCCCCTGGGAAGACCCCACGGTCACCCTCAGAAGTGTGGCAGGGAGCGGGTGCAGTGCTGATTTTCAGGATTTGGCGGAGTTCTGCCCATCACTGCGGTGCACGGTGCAGGGAGAGGAAGAGGGACAGCTGGAAACGGGCTGAGACTCCCACCTTCCGGGCCCGTCACAGCCCGTGCGGTGAAGCCCGCAGCTGGGGGCCGTGCGGAGGGCAGGCGGCAGCAGCCTGCTCCTCGTCAGCAGGGATCCGAAGCAGCCAGCCTCTGCCTCTCCGCCTCAGGGCCCCATTCAAGAGACAGGAGAAATGCAGAATCCTCCGCGTTACCGAAAACCCAGAGCAATTCTCACCGGCTGCTTAGAATGCTTTGTCACAGCATCAGAGTACTGTATGTACGCTACAGAAAGCTTGGGGAGACGAAGGATCAAGAAAATGTTAAAGGTCTGTCATCCAGTACGTCCAGACAACTGCTGTCATTTTGGTAGCCTGAAGTTCTAAGGTTTTTATGTGGCTGTGTGTATGTAGTTCATGTCACTATACAGGATGTAATCATGCATCTTTTTCTTTTAACATGAGAATGTTTTCTATACCATTACAAAGTATTTGAAAATAGTTCTTCATTTTTTGTCCTAATCATGATACTAATCTAAGCATAACATTTGGGGAGAGACTGGGACTTGAACTCAGGGCCGCATGCTTGTCAGGCAGGCTCTACGCCACTGAGTTAAATCCCTGGCCTTAAGCATAACATTTTTTAAAAATCAAATAATATGGGAAATTATAAATATGTATCTATATATCACCTCAAAAACATACTCTTTAGAGATTCATAAAGATAGCATTTTTAGTTTTGGGTGAAGATGCTTGAAAGAGACTCTATATCTACAGAGACAAGAGAGAGAGAGACAGAGAGACAGAGATGACGAAAGAGAGACAAGAAGTAGAGATAGACACTTACCTGACCACGCAGAGCCACCCAATGGGACATGCTCCATTGCTAACCAACTTCACAGGTACAAAATAAACTTCATTAAGTGTAGAAAAGCATTTGTTTTCTCCCAGTTTTGGCTGACAAAACACAGGCCAGTATCTTCCATAAAACAATCAGAAACCGAATCTACATCTACTTCACTGTGAGAACCTACAGATCCGTGTGAATCACACAATGTTGAATCACAGTGACTTGATATTTTTTTAACCACAGGTTAAACTTTAATTTAGCAACACACCAAGAATTCCAGAGTTTTATCTTGACTTAGTTGTCCACAGCTTATTAATGAATTTCTGTAGACTATGTAGCTTCTCTGAAAGCTGGCTTTTGATAGTGTTAGTGCCCAGGACCCTTCCACAGTACATGGCAAGCATAGCCTGTTCACTCCATCTTACAAAATTCCGTGGCTCAGATATCAAAGAACGTGGCAACGTCCTTGCCTGAGCTGTGCAGCCGGGTAGGAGCCAGCTGGTGTTCTGTGTGCAGGCAAGTTGGCACTTTCTTTTCACTACATCAGAGTAGAGCCTTTTATTTTTCCTTTTTTGAAAGTGCTTTAAGAGGGAGGACCTTAAATATAAAGTAAAATTACCACGTGAGGATCAGTGCACTTCAGGAACTGTCTCTCCTGGTGAGACTGTGGAGGTGACCTGTGGCTTCTTTCCCACAAGTGCAAACAGAAACCCTGGAGACGCCTGCTCCGTTAGCGGTTGTCCGGTGTCGTGACACTGGCTGCCAGGCGCATCTCATTCAGAAAGGTTAAGATATTTTCAAAGCTGTGTTTCTTGTAATCAAGGACGTAAGTGCATTTTAATGCAGACAGAACATACACGAGCTCTGCGACCCTTAGTCAATAATAGCCATTTAAATGTATGCTATATACCTAGAATACATGAGGTCTGATGTAAAGTTAAAGTGAATGTTTAAAAACCTGTATTATAGTGAAAGGCGCATCGCCATTCATGCCCTCGAATTCCCGCCCTTACCTCGTACACCCTCGCGCCATCATCTTGCCACTTTCTCCTGCAGCGTTGGAGTTCTCTTTTTTTGAATATCTTTAGATACTCTATTCTGGCTACAGCTCTGTCCTGAATTGATTCAAAACATTTCTCGTTCATGGTTATTTTGACGTGGGGGAGGAGCCAGCAGTCACAGGGTGCCAGATCCATGGAGAAGGTGGATAGGGGCCCAGCATCGCAGCTTTGTGCGCCGCCTTCCTGTTGGATGGTGCACGCAGCAGCGCTCTCTGTATTTATCAGACCTCATAAAGACTCAGGAAGGGCCAGCCAAACAGCTCAGCGGACTAAAGCACCTGCAAGCAGGCACAGGGGCAAGGGGTTCCATCCCCGGGCCTGCCGTGCTGGTCCCGCCCCCGGGGCCCACTGAGAGGGCAATTGAGACTGGGCGTGGTGTCACGGGCCTGTAATCCCAGCTCTTGGGAGGCTGTAAATAGACGGATCACTACAAGACTGATCTAGTAGAGAGACCCTGAACACCCTGTAGACCCTTCCCTAAAATACAAGGAAAAAAAAAAAAAAAAAAAAGACTCAGGAAAGAGGACTTCCAGAGCTGCTTCAGAGAGATGAATGAATGATGGGACACATGTTTGAAAAAGAGAGTTATGAAGGGTATTTACAGCCATGCATCTTATACTCTTAACAAAAACTTTTATTGAAATTTTAATTTAGTATATACATGAGGGTTTGATCACCCAATGTGTAGTGTATTTTGTAGACACAAAAATCTTTTTTTTTTCACAAATGATGCTAATTAGAAAGCATGCCAGATACAGGATTTTTTAAACACAAGGAGGTAAACATGTGCAATATTAAGAGTAAATTCATAGAGGCAACACTTCCACGCAGGCTGTCTTTAGAAGATAGTGCTGTTCTCAGAGGGGACCCATCCAGGACACAGAGGCGGCTCTGTCCCCATAAGGCATCAGGTTGGCTTTCTGAGTCCACCTTGTCTGTTTTAAGCAGTTTTGACCAGAAGGCCAGGATGGCTGGAGTCACTAGAAACTTGATTTGTAACTTTCAATTGTTGCTTTCTGAGAAAGACACCATGCGCAGTCTGCCCATGTGAGTTCAAGTCTGCACCCTGAATGGTTGCTTTATTTAAATAAAAAACATTCCAAATTTGGAAGACTAATTGCAAATCCATATATTCTTCCTGTATAGCGCAGAGTATTTCCATAGATCTGTACAAGTCAGAACTCACCCTACCCTCTTCAGATTTATCTTAACCATTTGCAAACTGTGAGGTGTCCTAGCAACATGATCGGCTCAAGACCCATGCGGGGAATTAACAAAGGGGTCTAACTGTCCAACGGTAGTAGAGGTACAGCTAGAGTCACTGACCTGCCCCGCTCAGGAGCTGACCAGGAAGCACGGGGGGACTGGAACCCACGCGCTATGCAGGCCTGGACTCTGACGGAATGGGCAGCACTGACCGCAAAAGGCAGGGGCTGCTGCCATCTGACTGTCCACCAGACACTTGTGCACCTCATAAGTAAGAAGAAGGCGTGAGCCTCGCTAGCTACAGGCTAGATGGCGGCGTTGAGCGTGATAGGCCACCCAGACTTAGGATGTGGTAGCGAGCAGACATTCCAACTGGTGGCAGCATGGCTTGGAACGTCTCTGGGACACAGAATACAAGCCTTTATTTCCTTGGAGACTGAAGCTGACCTTGCCTAATTCTCTGTATTTGTGCCTTTCGCTTCCTGTCGCCATTCTCTTATTCTTCCCTTTCCCTCTGTCTTCTACAACCCCTGTCCCTCTCTCTCCATGAAACATCCACATTCCCATTTCCCATTTCAGTGAACTCTCCACAGAAGGGTCACACATTAAGGTCCTCCCCTTCCGAAGTGTCTGATGTCAGGAAGGACTCTTGCCTCAGCTCTGTGCAGGTGTGCCTGTGTGCAGCCTTGCTTGGTAATGAGAGTCACAGCAAACCGCTTCTCAGTCACACCTGGTGACACTAGGGCATAGGGTAATACTTGTCCTTTCTCAGAATTCCCCACCTGTGCCACCACGTGCAGGTGCTTTCCAGTGCCCCTAACGGCTGTGCATCAGATGCCCCAACCCCACGGTAGCAGTTCAGTCTCTTGGGACTGCCCCAAGCGCACCAAGGGCCCAGCGCTACTTTGTTCTGGTGTCCTTGCTCCTCTAGGGGACAAGCGAGTGTGTGGCACCCAGTCTCCGGCAGTGCCAGGTCCCCTCCCAGGCCTGATCTTGGCTCTTACCAGCAAGGTGACTGGAAACCTCACTTGCCCCACCTGTGACGCTATTACCTTACAGAGCTACCGTCAGGGCCAAGGGACAGTATCGGTGCAGCCCCTTGAACAGATCTCGGGATGTGGTCAGGGCTGGGAGCTTTCTAGTCACTGCTACAGTTACTGTTGATAGAAGCAGAAAACCTAGGATTGAGCTCGGCTTTGCCACAGAAGAGCAAACTCGGGCCTGGGAGAGCCGGGGCTGTGGTGAGCTGCAGTGGCTGCAGAGCACAGCCGTGTCGGTGTCACTCGGTGCCGCACTGACAGACTGCAGAAGAGCTCCTTAGTGACTGCCGCCTCCGCCCTGAATTCTCTTGAAACTATCCACAGTGATGCTCTAAGAGGTAGAGTACGAACCCTTCTCTGATTTCCCGTAACACTTTATGCTTCGCTGGTAGGTAGCATCCTTCTCCCCTTTCCTACTGAATTCCAGGAAGCACCACACCTCTTTTCTGTACCCCAGCATGACGCATCATTATTTCAAGAACTTAACTTTAAATCAATAAATATTAATTATCCAAATTATAAAGTTGTTCATCTGCATAAAACAAACACGCATTCAAGCAACTTTTTCCTCCTGTCAGCATCAGTGCCACGGTCACTTAGGGGAGTGTGACAGGCAGAGATGCACAGAGGTCACTATGGCAAACTGTGGGGAGGAGGGGACCTGAAATTCCAGCTCTCTGTTTAGTGGAGAATTCTGTTCACATTACCACCTCCATTTGTTTTCCACCCAAAAATCTATTTAGTTTCAAACAGCCAACTCCAGCAGCCTTTAATAAAACTGACCTTCACAGAATAACAGCAATAAAACCAATAATAGGGGCCGGGGAGATGGCTCAGTAGAATAAGCACGTCCCTGGCAAGTGCAAGGGCCTGAGTTCATTCCCCGGTTCCACCAGGAGAAAAATAATAATAATAATAATGATGATGATTTTCTTTTCCCTTTTTCTTTGAGTTCTTGAGGACCGAACGTAGCATGTTTCCTACTGAGCTGCATCTCCAGCCCTTTTTTTAAATATTGAAGCAGGGTCACAGGAAGTCACTAGGTCACCCAAGCTGAGCGCAGACTCACAGTCCTCGCCGCCTCAGCCTCCTAGAGTGCAGGGCTCACACACGCGACCCCCAGGTGCGGCGGCATGCTAGCACACGCGACACTAAGGACTCCACGCGTCTTTTCATCTGATGTTGACTACAAGGCTTTAATATGGATACTACTTCTCCTGATACCATGTAAAGCTTGGGTGCCCTTTGTATTGAGCGCATTTTAAAGACGAGGAAACTAAATCACAGAGAGGTGAAACAGCTTGTCCCTAATCACACACCAACCATAAGTGGGAAAGCCTGATTCACCCTCGTCACTCGAGTCTACACACCAAGCTTCTGTCTGTCCTGTAGTGACGGCCCCCACGCCTCTCGCCACTTCATCTTGCAGGGGAAGCGATCGCCCCAACTGGCCTTTAACAATGGTCTCTGCGCTCTTGCTTGCAGCACTGTTGCTCTGTAACTCTCTCTGGTTTATGTTTTATTTCCTGGAGTTGACACACGTGTGTCCCCTCTCTGCACACAGCAGTTCCACTCAAGCCCCCGAGAGTGGACGTGGTTTTCAGGGCACCTCCTTTCTTATTAGAAAGTTATTCTGACAGTAAAATCCCTGCATGTCCATGCGTAACTTAAAGTCCCAGGACCCCGAAGCGGCTCACGTGGACAAGCATCTAGGCACATAGATGCCCAGCACCCTGGCGTCCTGGGTTCTTGTCCCATAATACTATTTGACATATCTGAAACAGTCTCTGATCCCCTGTGAGTCCTCTCAAAACATAAGGTGTGAGTTTTTTTGCCATTTTTGACATCATGGTTTCAGCCCAGGTGTTCGATAATGCAATTAAAGGACGCTCTGAGGCCCACAGGGAATGAAAGCGTTTCTGCGGAGGAGAAGCTTTTCCTAAACGCCCCGGCACGTTCCCACCTCAGAATGCTCGCCTTTCCCTTTGTTCGCCCTTTGTAGCACCAGAAGTCTATCTTAAGGAAATGATTAAAGAGGAAATGGTTGGTGTGGACCGTGATGGATTCATATCGCTGCCTAGAAATAGCCCAGAAGATGGAGAGCAGCCCCTCGTTGTGAGGAATGATAGTGAACATGTGCTCATGGCCGTGTCTAACCAAGAGAAGACAGGAGGGCTGCCGGCTGGCTGCCGACGGTTCAGCTGAACTGCGAACGCTTGCTGTTCTGTGTGATTCTCGGGCGCTGCTGATTACATCTAAACTAGGCACAGCTAGCGTGACAGGCTATGACAGGAAGCAAGAAGACAGGTCGGGAGAGGCGTGCATGACGTAGACCTCTGGTGGCTTTCGCTTCACTGGCCCTGGGACTCTGTGTCTTCTGATGCAGAGGTGTTCTTACCATCCGGGGAGCTTCACCACAAAGCGCACAGCCATCCCCAAACAGGTAAACGCATTCTTCCTGCCCAGTGGCCGGCTGCTTATCCACTACCTAGCCCAGCCAGCCAGCCTGTTCGGCAGCCAGCGCAAGGTCGATCGACACAGACCCTGAGTGCTTTCTGCTCACACTCGCCCGCCAGGCCAGTCTTCCCCAAACCACAGCTGGTTCACTAATTTTTCATCTTGCTCCATAGGAATTTCATGTTTCTTCTTGCTGATAGTTTTCTTAGCAATTCCAGTATCACAAAAACCTGAGACAAGTTGGAGCGCCTGCAGTGAATGTCGTCATGTCTGGTAACTTCTTCTGCATTATCTTACATTGTGACTGTCAGTGTGGAAATCAGTGGCTGTTCCTGAGTGCTCTGTTCCTCGCTTTACCTGTAGAGCAAGCCCCAGTGTGGGCTTTGTTACCTGCCGAAGGTCACTTCGATCCTGGGCTGCAGGCAGGACAACGTCCCAGGTGTCTGTCCTGAGCCCAGCCTTTTCTGAGCCTTTCTGCTGGTTTTGTCCAAAGCATGAAAGCCTCACATTGAGGAAATGACTCACGAAGGAGCTCCTTCCCACGGAACGGGAACACATTAATCTATGCCTCTCTGATAGTATGGTTCGCCCAACTAAAACTACTGTTGCCCACCTTCTGCTGTTTTATTCACAAAAATTGCACAATAGACTACTAAATGCTTTGCAGGACATCTGCAATTTTCCCAACACTCTACACACACACACACACACACACACACACACACACACACACACTGGGGACTGACTCCAAGGCCTTTAGTCTTCTCACAGCCCTTGTTTTACTTTTTATTTTGAGGCAGTATCTCACTAAGGTGCCTGGGGCAGCCTTGAACTTGTAGCCCTCCTGCCTCAGCCTCCCAACTTGTGGGGATTACAGGTGTGCGCCACGGCGTTCGGCTGCCTTTCTTCCTAAGAAGCTTCCTCATCTCCGATCTACTTCTGGGAGCCTCATCCAGCCGCTCTCCACGCTGGGGTCCCTGTGGACCCCTCTGTGCCAGATGTCTCACGCCCTCCCCTCTCCTGCAGACGGCGTTCTGATCCCAGCCCCAGCGCGCCCTAGGGAATCATTTCAAGGAACTCATCTTCACGTTCTCTACCTGCTGTCTCTAGGAGCGCTTGGCCGCAGGTTTCTACAAGATTATCAAAAGGGAACTTTGATTTGAAACCCTGTAATTCATTTGAATAAAGATAAAATTTCTCAAATGTTTATACAAAAGTCCGAACAACGGTGTACTCGGGAGGCCAAGGCAGGAGGATTGCTGTAAGTTCAAGGCCAGCCTGGGCTGCACAGTGAGTTCAAGGCCAGCCTGGGCTGCACAGTGAGTTCAAGGCCAGCCTGAACCATATAGTGAAACCCTGTCTCAAAAGACAAAAAATTAAGTCCTGATGACCTAAGTCCTAGCCACCTGAGTCCCACCACTTCCACGACTCAGCCATCGCCACTACCGCCCCAACCCACCTGCACACAGCGTGCTACCTGGTTTTCCCACCAGGCTTGCGTCTGCTTTGCACACCAGGGGAACACCCTGAGATCCTGAGCATGCTCAGACCCTAACTGGAGCAGCAGCCTCCCAGCAAGACCTTGTGTGGCCTTTCCACACAGTAACAAGAGCTTCCGCAGAGCTGTGCGCAGCCGTCGCCCGCTACAGCGCCTCCCACATCCCACGTTCCCACACCTGGAGACCGTGAGCCTGCCCTTTCCTCTCTGGCCTGCTGGAGAAGCCTTTCTCCTCTACACCCTAGTTCTTAGCACTTGATTCAAGGAATAGGCAAAGAAGCCGAGCAGCACTTCCGACAGCATGGCCTTTGCACCTTCGCTGCTTGGAGGTGCACATGAACCGTACCTCTCTGAGACCCAGCAGTGGACGACTCAACGTGTGTTTGCCAAACAGCAGTGCATCCCCGGCTGTGCCGTAGGGGTGCGGGGTCCACTGAAGGAGCGCGGCACCGGCCTCCCTCTAAAAGGTCACACAGTTCGCGGGCTGCAAAGACCTAGAGCTGAACATTCCAAAGGCTCTGTCGTCTGCTTTCCTGCAAACAACACCTTGATTCTCTGCCAAGGAAGCAAAACACCATATTTCTCAGAGCCTAAATTTTGAATTTATACGAACCTCAGTATCCACGGTAAATGTCTGTATACCAATAGTACAAGTCTGGGTGAGCAGTAGGAGCTCTTCGTGTCTCGGCTCCCATGGTAGCCAACTTTCAATTGCTGTGACAAAATACCCAGGTAATCAACTTAAAAAGGACAGTTTATTTTGGCTGACAGCTTCCAAAGTGACAATCTTTGGTCATGTGGCCCTATTGCTTTGGGCCTGTGGGGACACGTTAGCAGCAACGATCTTCAGAGGTGATCTTTACTCACGTTATAGTAGCCAGGAAGGGGGGCAAGGTCCCAGTATGCCCTGCAAGGTCATGCCCCACTGCTTGCCATAGGCACCAGCTCCTTAAGGTTCTGTTACCTCCCAATTGTGTCACAGCCTGACAAGCCTTTCACTCACAGGCCTGGGAGATGCCCTAGATGCAGGTACAGCAGCTCCATCAACTGTCAAACAAGGTAGTATTTACTGCAAACATGAAATACAGTAAGCATGCATCAAATAATGATGATAGAGGGCATACTGGAAGCAGGTGATGTTGATGGTGATGGTGGTGATGGTGGTGGTGGTGGTGATGGTGATGGTGGTGGTGGTGATGGTGGTGGTGGTGA
>NDGN011516411.1:0-12121 GCA_002564285.1 Tympanoctomys barrerae
AACCCTTGACGTCAGCTTTTGTGGTTTATTGGCTTAAATACCCACTCCTCTCATCCTCCCAGTGCGCACCTCAGCATCTTGCTGGGGTGTCTGCTGCTGGGCACCAGCTAAAATAAAGGGCCTCTTTTCTTTTCGAGCCTGCCTCATTTTTGAGTCACAACAAGGGTGGTTCCAGAGGCGATGCAACTGTACCTGAGTGAACGCAGATTTTCTTACATGAACAAATGAATAAATGTAGATTGCTTTGTTCATGAAAAAATAATACATCCCTGAAAATAAACCCTATTGCATCTTTTCGACCAAAAATTATTATTATAGGACCTTGTTTCATTATTATAAGGTCTTATTTTCAGGGAGTTCAAGGCTAGCCTGGAATACATACTAAAACCTTGTCTCTAAAAATCCCCAAACCTGGGCTGGTGAGATAGCTCAGTGGACTAAGTGCCTGCTTTGGCAAGCGCAGAGACCAGGGTATGCTGGCCCTGGCCCTGGCCCTGCCCCCGAGGCCAGGCGTGGTGGTGCATGCCTGTGATCCCAGCGGGGTCTGAAAAGAGGAGAATCACTAAGAGTCCAAGCTGTATAGTGAGACCCTGTGCCAAATACAAAAAAAATGAGGAAAAAAAAAAAACCAAAAAAACCCCACACACCACACATACACACACACACACGTATATATATTTATACAAGCTGTGCCTTGGTTCCCAAACTTGTTTCTTTCCATGATTATGGTTACAAACCAAACTGGACAAGAACCACATCCGATTCAATGTTAGGTTCAGTGTTGACCTTCTGGGGAAATCTGATTTGCTTCTCATCTGCGGAGGGCCGCCTAGGCAACTCCCCTTGTAAGAGGAGCAGTGTCTCCATTTTGGGTGAGCCTAACCCTATGTCCATGTACTGATGTGCACGGAGCTGGGGAGGGCTTTTCCTTATCCCTTCACCTGGCTTTAAGCAATGCATACGGGTCTAGACCACATAAGGTGCTGGTGAAGCTCTTTGAAGAGGGCAGGCCAGGCCCCCACCCGCTGCTCCCTAGTGTGAGCCAGAGGGGAGGTGGAGACCGGTCCAAGAGCCAACGCTCCACCCTGTCGGCTGGGATGAGCCTCGAGATAGAGGCATGACTTCCCGGGGCTTGAAAGATCACACCGCAGAGGAGAAGCAGCAGCCCCACAGCACTGGACACCGTCTCAGCTGTGTCGTGCAGATCACGGTCTGCAGAGCCTTCTCCCTGCGTGTGGCAGAGGCGAACGCAGGCCTCCTACCTCGCCCAGCTCACGGCACCCGGCTTCCCGCCCCTCTCAGTCACCCATCCTCAGTGTGGGTTGGGCCTGGGATGAGGCCTTCGTTCTGGAGAGCCATCCCGTGGCTGGCCTTAGCATCCCCTGGCTCCCCATACCTACCGAGGTGCCTTAGCATCTTTATTCTCGCCATGCATTGCACTGCAAGTGGTAGACTGGAATCAACCCAGTACAATTCCAATAGCTTCCCATGAGATTCCAGATATAAACTTCCTGGGCTGTGATGAGAACCAGGAAGGGCTCTCTATACTCATCCAGTTTGTCTGGGACCAGAATCATGGATAGAATCGAGTTTGTGAACACAGGTGTGTGTATGTGTGTGTGTGTGTGTTCGCACGCACATGCCCTTTTCTTCCTTTAAATTGTGGGTGTTGGGTCTCAGTGACTAGAAAGTCACCAAGACAACGAATGTGTCACCCAGCCACATATAAAGACTACAGAGATACTCTCAGACACAGAAAATGCAGCATTTGTGAGCCACTGTCGATCCTTTCTCAGGGGTGAAACCCAGCCCATCGAAAGCTGAAAAACAGCCAGGCTGGTGCACCATCCCAGCACTTGGGAGGCAGAGGCAGGAGGATCACTGCATGTCCAAGGCCAGCCTGGGCTACATAGTGAGACCCTGTCTCAGTAAATAAAATGGAAGGGCTGGCAAGATAGCTCCGTGAACTAAGTGCCTGCTCAGGCCAGCACAGGGACTGGGGTTCGATCTCGGTACCACATGCTGCGCCGGCCCCACCCCCGGGCTCCGAGCCAGCAATGGAGTCTGGGCGTGGCAGTGCATGTCTGTAATCCCAGCGCCAGGGAGGCTGAAAACACGAGGACCACAAGGAGTCTGAATTGCGTAGTGAGACTCTGTACAAAAAAATACATAATAAATACATAAATAAAATGGAAACCTTGCTGAGAACAATTAATTCTAGTGTCCTATCCTTCAATGCTAGCTTTGTTTGGGACCTAATATTCTCTATGGGGAAGGAACAACTAGTTAAGTTCCTTTTTCTTCTGTTACTCACATAACGTTAGACTTACGGCTTATTTATCAAGTGGAGTGATCGGTCTCCTTTCAGTAAAGCGCTTCTATCTGGCCTTCCAGCCAGGAGCGCCCTGGGATGCCAAAGCTCGGTCCACCTAACCTTTCGCAGTTGTTTCTGGGTAGGGGTTTTTGTCAGATCGCTCGAGCTTCAGTTCTTTAGACTAAAAATGCATCACTTTTACAAAAATAAAGTCATTACTCTGAAAAAAATAAGTCCGGGGAAATATCTGTCTTCGGCACGGGTGTCTAGAGGCTGATTAGGCTGATTTATTGGGAAGGCCCACCGGACGAGTCATGCCGGGGGAATGCGCGGTAATAAAATGGAACGCAAACTAAGCAGAAGTGGATATATGAGAGCTCAAAAACATTATCAAGGGGGAGAACTGGAGCAGCGTGGGGCCTGGGGGTGTGGCTCAGGGCTGGAGCCCTCACCAAACATCTGGGAGCGACTGGGCTCCAGTCCCAGCACCACAAAAAAATGAGCAAATAAAATTTTTTTAAAAATCAGCCTGATGCCGGGCATGGAGACCTATGTCTGCAAGCCCAGCCCATGGGAGGCTGAGGCAGGAGGACTGTTGCAAGCTGGAGGCCAGCCTGGGCTACAAAGTGAGCTCAAGGCCAGCCTGAACTGCAGAGGGAGATCCTGTCTCAAAGACAAAAATAAATAAATATCAGCCTGGATGCAACCGGATCGACACATTCCGCGTGACCCTCGTGGAAGTCTCCGCCCTGGCTGATGACAGACTAAAGTTTCCACAGTACCTGGGAGGCTGAAGGAGGAGGATCGTAATTTTAAGGTCCGTCTGGGTGACTTAGGAAGACTCTGCCTCAAAATAAAAATCCAAAGGGCTGGGGATGTTCCTAAATTGTTTGAGGCCCAAAGTTCAATCCCCAGCGCGGCGGAAAATGTGAGAAGAGCCGACACAGAGGAGCAAAAGAGCTAAAATATTCCACTCAGTATTGAAGGAAAACAGAAGAGGCCGAGTCTTCCTCAACCCTTCCTACAGAGCTCTGGCAATCAAGGGAGCTTTAAAAAAAGAGACTGGTATGTCTGCCGGACACAACAAGGCCCAGAATAGACCTGCAGAAATCCTACAGCAAGCTGACGGATCACAAGCAATCAAAGGCAAGAAGCAGGGCAGACAGACACCGGAACACATGCGGCTGGAACAGCTAGACACTGACGGGCAGATAGATGAGCGGGGATGCCGACCCCACACCCCTCATGGATATTAACACAGTGGATTTCGGTGTCAACGTACGACGCAGAAGCACAGAATCCTAGATGCCAAGTTAGCAGGAGAAAGTCTAGGTGACCTTGGGGACAGAGATGACATTTTAGATACAACAACGAAGGTACGATCCAGGCAGAAAACTGATAAACTGGGTTTTGTGGAAATTAAATCCTTCTGCTCTGGAAGAGACGATGTCTGGGAAGCAAGAAGTCGAGCCACAGAATGGAAAAAAACATTCACCAAAGACATATCTGATCGGGGACTGCTATCCAAGACGTACAGAGAATTCTTAAAACTCAATTAGAAAATTGGCAGAAGATCTGAACTGATTCCTCACTGAAGACACAGAGGACAAACATGAACAATGTTCAGCATCAGGTCACAAGGGAATTGCAAATGCAAACAGTAAGATCTCAAAACACCGCACACCTGCATGGCCAAATGGCCCCTACTGGCTGCACCATGTACTAGCAAGGATGTGGAGTCACGGGGCTGTCATTTTGTTGATGGCAGGAATTCAAAGAGGTACAGTCTCATGGTGGGGTGACTGGTGGGTTTCGAGCAGGGCTGGGCACCCTCTTGCCACGTGGCCCACACTATGCCCAAATGCACTGGGAAGCCACAGCCAATAGAGGTGGCTGCAGAGGGAATGAGCTAGGAGCGGAAGGAGGCTGCGTGCTCCGGGGTCTAGTCCTACTGGGATTGCGGCACGTGGGGACAGGTGCTTCATGGTGAAGGCGCCCTCCAGGCCCTGGGACACCCAGGGCCACCCTTGGGAGGGCCAGGCATGCAGAGCGGAGTGATCTGCCTGTGGGCAGTGGGGTATATGGAGAGGGAAGAGGCCTTGGCAGAGTGGAGGAAGAGGATGGTTCGGAGACAGGCAGGGATCCGAGAGGGAGGAGGAGACTTAGGAAGCGGTCCTAGGACCTAGGAGAGGGCACGAGGCCGCAGGGATTCTCCGCGCTCAGCATCCTGTGCCTGGGAGCGGCTGGGGAAGAGAGCGCACGGACTTCCTGACCGCCCCCTAACAGGGAACCAAAACCAAGTTGGCGTCTTATTTCCAAACAGGAGAATTAACAGCACCGAGGAGTGGAATTTTGTAAAAAACACAGATTAGTGTTGTAACAAGTGAGCACATTTGTAACTTTTTCTTTGTTTCTGTACTGGGAATTGAGTCCAGGGCTGCTCTACTGCTCTGCAATAGATCTCCTCTGTTTGTTTGTTTCACATTTTGAGACAGGCGCTTGCTACGTTGCCCAGGCTGGGCCAGGACTTGTCATCCTCCTGCTTCAGCCTCCTGGAGTGCTGGGATGGCAGGCATGTGCCGCCACACCCGGCTAAAACCATGTATTTTTAAAATGAACTCCATGGGGCCAGGGAGATGGCTCAGTGGAATAAGCGCTTCCCTGGCAAGCGCAAGGATGTGAGTTCAATCCCCCGTTCCGCAAAACAAATAAAATAAAATAAAAAAATAAAAATAAAATGAACTCCAGGCTTCTTCGTTTATAATCCAAATAATCAATTTATGCACCGTGAGTCACCATCACCAGGAGCACAGCCGAATATTGACCACGCAAGGATCAAGGCTGGGCCTGCTGTGGAGACGACATTTACCCGGCCAGGGGAGCAGGAAAGTGACCAGGGCGTTAGAAGCGCGCGTGCACAACAGACATCACGCGGACACACAGGAACAGCCGGAGCGCGGTCCACAGGGAGGGCCAAGGGCCAAGTGGCCTGCTGCCTAGTGGCAGCTGGCATGAGCCCGGCTGCCCTCCTGTGAGAAGGCCGGGACGTGTGTCCTGAGCAGGACGTGGCCACAAGTCTCCTGTCTTACAGGGTCAGTAAATAAGAAGAGTGGACATTAAAGGATGACACCAAGAATCAGGGCATTGTTAGCAACATATGCATTTTTAATAGCAAAAAGGACCAACTTCCATTATGAGACGACTTTCTGTACTTTCTTACACAGGGTAGTCTCACACACCCACGCTCTATGCAACACACACGTGAATGACACTCGCCGCTGGGACCGGTATCTCCTGCCCTCTGCTCACTGGGACTTTCCAGCCACCACCACTGGGCTCCCCAAAGATGAGCCAGGCTGGTCTCAGGCTGCTGTCCCTGAGGATGCAAGCAGCCACCAGGGAAAAGAGAGCAGAAGGCAAGCCTGAGATGGGTGAGGCTGGGGTTGCCAGGAGTGCCAACTCACAGCACCATGCAAGGTGGCAACCTGGAGTGGATGTGGCTGCCTGGGTGAGCCCACCCACCCCAGAGCTGTGCTGAGGCGTGGCCAGGCACAAAGCGATGTCCCAGCTCCCCCACTGCTGCTTCGACTCAGAACCCAGCCGGGGCCTCCTTCTCCCAGCTCGGCTCACTCTTGGGTCAGTGACCACTGCCTGCCGACAGCACCATGCGGAGGCGGAAGGTCTCCAGCTCCAGGCCTCTGCTGGGTTACATAATAAACACGCTGTCTCCCCACTGCCCGGAAAACGGCTGGACACATCCCGGTTTCCAGAGGGGAAAATGACAGATGGAGTTAGCACTGACGCCTGACTTATGCTGGTGGGGCAAGCAGAGGCTGCACAGCAGAGCAGCTGGCCAGAGGGTCGCTTCTGTGCGCCAGCCCAGGGTGCCCAACAGGAAAGTACTGCTTACGTTCCCGACATCCTCTTGTGAGAGGGGCTGCAGAGTCGGGGTACAGGGGCCTGGAGGCTGTGGGCACCAGGGGATTCTGTCTTTGCTGCAGGACCCTTCCCACAGTTACCTTGGCTTTTTTTTGTACTAAGGATTGAACTCAGAACCTTGCACTTGCCAGGTAGGCACTTAAGCTCCTGAGCTATCACCCTGGCCTTCTTAGTTTATTTTTTGAGATGATAGGGTCTCACTCTGTATTCCAGGCTGGGCTTGAGCTGCCAGCCATCCTCCTGCCTCAGCCTCCTGAGGTGAGTGCCTCCATGCCTGGCCTCGCCTGGACTTTTCAACCTCCTATCCAGACCTGTGCTGGCTCCAGATCCATCTGCAGGTCCAAACCCAGAAGAATCTCAACCCGGAGGGCCACAGTAAAGCAAGTCTCTGACACTCCCTTCTCACATTGTGGGGGCCAATGGCGGCTCATCACTGAAGGACAGTGAGTGAAGGACTTGTGACCTGGGCATTTACGCCACTGCTAGAGGAGCTTGGAAGCCCCCCTGCCCACCACCGGACACCCTCGCCACATGGCCACTGGATGCTGCTTTCCCTCTTGTGGACCTGCTTTCTCCTGCCAGAAAAGACGACAGGCCAACTTTGCTGGGGGTTCTAGACAATCACTGTGGAAGACATGGGCTGGTGCAGGCTCATCCCAGACTACGTGCAGCCGGCAGCCGGCACCTGTGCTGAGGAGTCTGAGGGCTCCGATAATGATCGCACCTATCCAGAGGCCAAAACTGGATTCTGGAAGAAGGCAACAGAAGACAACTGAAAAACAAGTGACATAACTCTAAGGGGACCCACAGCTGGAAGTGGGCAGAGCCCTCCTCATCTGGAACTGTGCGGTGACAGGAAAGCGGTTGGACACAGCTGGGCTCCAGCTACACTCGAATGGGAGGGGAAAGTGAAAGCATTTTTATAAAAATCATATGGCTAGTGTTTTCCTCCTCCAGTGCCGCCCAGGAGTTATGCAGACAGACCCTGCTGAGGCCCTGGCTTGCTGGCCGCACGCTGGCACAGCTGGTCCGCAGCTCCCGCGGGCACTGCACGGTGCTGCTCCACACCTGAGCTTCTTCCCGCGGGCGATGAACAGCTGCTGCCTGTTCCACCTGGGCAGGAGGCGGTCAAGGGCATCAGGCAGGGCATGTGAAGCACTCACTGCACCGGGTCATTCTGGTCTCACAGTACTCTCATTACTCTCCCTTTCTCAGCCAGCCAGCCCAGCTCTGCCCATTTCACACACTGCTTTGTATTTCCAGGCAGCAGATTTCTGTTGTCATAAGCCACAACTATCTACGCTCTCCTGACCCTGGTACCATGGGAGGTGCATGAGGCCGAGCTCGGCTTCTGCTAAACCACAAGAGGAGTGGTACCCACGCAGTGCAGAAGCTGGCCTCTGCAGACCTCAGGGTCTCGAAGGAAGTGCTTCCAAGCTGTGACAAACAGCCTGCCAACCTACAGGTGGAGCCTGGCACCCTGGTGTGGTGGCACATGTCTGTAATTCCAGAACTTGGGAGGCTGAGGCAGGAGGATCGCTGCAAGTTCAAGGCCAGCTTGGGCTACATTGTGAATTTAAAACTAGCCTAAATTACATAGCAAGAACCTGCGTCAAAAGAACCCCCAAACCCAAGAAAAAAACAAAATACCCCCAAAACCTGTAAGTGGGCATCCAGGTAAGCCCTCTACACACTTGTGCGCCACCCCCTACCCCAAACTGCAGCCCAGTGGCTTTGGTCTCACTTTGGCTGTGGGGGTGCCGCCACCTCTTGTGTACCCATTATCCTCCAAACGACCTTCCCACAAGCGCCTCGCAGCGGGCCCCGTACTGCCTGCAGGCCAGAGCGAGCTGCTGGGGACCCCACCGTGCTCTACAGACAGCCTCGGATAACTTGGATGGGAGGCTACCTCAGGGCTTTCTCACTTCGCAGCTTCAGCGGAAGTACAGGTAGGACGTGAACAGCAGAAGGAAAATGCGAAGGAGTGAGGCAGCCACAGCCACGGAACAGCGCTCAGCCGCCAGCCCCTTCACTCTGCTCTAAGCAAACTCCCTTTTGTTAATTCTGCCGCCTTCAGGACCTGCATCCGTGTCACCCTGTCACCTGCTCCCCCGACCCTTAATGAAGTAGGATGGGGACACAGCAGTAGCTCAGCACTTAGAGCTGGCCTCTGATTGATCCCTTCAATTTAAAACCTGCTTCGCAGTGTGGCTTTTGTTACCAGGAATCAAACTCAGGACCTTGTGCTTGCCAGGCAGGCACTTGTGCCCCCGAGCTATCTCCTGGCTCAGCCAGCCCCTGGCCTTCATCCACACACAGTGTGGTTTCTCCTTTGTCCATCTACATCCAGGGTCACCTGAGCCGCGGAGGGGGCTTTTCAGTGTTCCCACACGAGCCCTGTGAGCTGCTTGTCTTCTGCAAAGCCACAGAGAGCCATGCATGTGCTCCACGTCCGTGGTATATGCAGGGGCTTGGGAGAAGGGGCATGGGCTCCCCGTGGATGCAGACCTCCTGAAGGTCACTGTCCCCTCCCTCGACACAGCCTGCTCAGTCCACCACGCTCCAGTCACACCTGCAGGTGGGAATGTGAGGCCGTGGTGGGCTCTGGTTCCGTTCCTCTCTGAGGTGTGACAGGAGGCAGGTGGCCAGTGCCAAGGGAGGGGTAGAAAGCAGGAAAAGGGCAAGAATCCCTCGTTACCCCATCTGATTCAGACGCAAAAAGCACTTGGAGTGGGGGAAGACCCCCCCACTGCTGAACACCCTTGCCACACGACCACTGGATGCCACTTTCCCTCTTGTGGCCGTGCCTTCTCCTGCCAGAAAACACAACAGGCCAACTTTGCTGGGGGTTCTAGACAATCACTGTGGAAGACGGTGTAGGCTCAATCCAGACTATGTGCAGACAGTAGCCGGCACCTCAATCAGCATAGCAAATCAGCATAGCAAATCACCTGACCAGAACTTAGCTTTCTATCATTACAAAAATATAAGACTGCCTCCCCTCGGCCCCCAGCACACCGGGACAGAGGTGCGGACAGCTGGTTGGAAACGCGGTAGCTGGGGCTCTTACCGAGCTGTATCCCATCAGCTGTGACAAGGCATCTTGCAGTCAGATCTGAAAGATCAAATCCCAGGAGAATCCTCTCCCCACAGCTGACAGGAGGGGCCGTCTGCATAGGAAAGCTCTGGCCTGGGCCGGGGAGGGGACAGTCAGTGCCGCCAAACCACCCAGATGGGGCAGGGGCCACGCGGACCTAAGGCGAGAAAGCAGAGGGGCGTTACGCCCCTGGAGTCCCGCTAGCACTGCAGGCGTGCCCTGCCCAGCAGCACCACCCAGGCTCTAAGAGTCACACCCAGACACGAGACACACTTCTGAAATGCAACTCAGGGTTATTTGATCTTTTTCACTGGTTCTACTTCCATCCTCCAGAAATTACGCACTGCAATGGCTTGGTTTCTTTAATTGGCCATGGCTTTCCACAAAGCCTAGGGTGATGCTGCGGGAGGCAGGAGCCGGGCAGGCCCACCTGCCGAAGGGTAGTTCTGGTAGCTGGACCTGGCAGTGCCCATGGGTCGGGAAGAGTCAAAGTCTCTCACAGGCAGGTGCTGCAGTCTCGGCCACGCAGCCAGCTCAAGTCCTTCCCAGGCGCCTGGGAAGCAGGGAGGGGCAGGGGCAGCTCCTTCTCCTGCTGGCAGCTGGCTCAGCATGCTGGAAAGGGCAGGCAACTAAGCAACCCAGCCCTACAAAGTGGTTTCATTGTTTCTGTTTTTATTTCCCCTCTTTCCACCTGGCTGTGGGCGGGTCTGGGAAGTGTTCTCCCAGGTAGCTCTGTTGCCTAGAGTTCTGAGAGCGTGGTTCCATCGCAGAAGACCAAAGGCTGGGCTCCTCTGGCTATGATGTAGGCTTTCCAGTGGGCGGTGCTGGCATAGCCTTGGAGGGAAACAGCAACAGGAAGGCATGTCAGAGGCAGGAGTGCACACCGCAGAGGCCAGGGCAAGCCCTCCTGCAGGGCAGTGCCCCTGTCACTACTCAACAACCTGGCACCAGCAGGTGCCACTTCTAACCCAACAGCCTTCCCTGTGCCCTGCCCCAGGCAGTGTAAACCAGGCTCCGGTGGGTTTGCAGAGCCTGGAGCAGGGCCTCAGCTCTCAGCCTGATCCTATGGCTTGAGCAAGGTGGGATGGGTTTGAGGGGCTGCTGGAAACTGTCCTCAGAGCGTGTCCTCGTAAGCTGAAAGCAGCAGTTTTCAAGGTGGGCTCCTTGAACAGCAGTGTCCTCTGAGCTAGTCCAGAGAGGATCCCACAGTGAAGTCAGTGTGACAGCTGCCAGGCTCCTGAGCACGTGTACTGGGCACCCCCTGGGCAGGCACTGCCCTGAGCCTGCCCACCCAAGAGCGCTGGGTGCCCAGGGCTATAGTGCCCATCTCTGGGGCCTGGGGACATGGGCCTCTCATTCAAGTCCTGTGGGGGCAGAGCGCGGTGACACCACCAGGAAGCCTCGGACTCAGCTTTCTCCAGGAAGATGGGACCAGGCTGGCCACTGCCACTGCCACACCATACAGCACGGCTCGCTGTGCCCTCCCATGAGGGAAAGGACAAGCAACCATCTCTGTCTGAGCTGGCAATACTGTCTCAGACACTTAGGAACCGAGAGTGGGTCTCGAACCCATCACAGTAACTCCAAGAAACAAGAGCCAGCGCCTCTGGATAGAAATATTTACGGAGCCAGTGGCACCCGCCTGTCATGAGGCAGGGACGTGGGACAGGTTTCAGTGTGTGGCACCATAAGGATTTGTCACAGGCCTTTCTGAGGTCTTGAACCATAGCTACCCCGGCTGTGCAGACCCCGGGCTCTTTTCTGCAGCACAGGCTAGTTCTCCTGTCTCCAGTGTCACAAGGGTGGTGGCGGCTGCAGGGTGGCTGTCCCTGCCACTGCTTTTGCTACACTGTCCTCTCCCACTTTCCCCCTCCTTCTCCCAGGCTGGCCCCCTGCCTGTCCAGCTCCGTCCCCTGCCCCCCGCCATGCACCCCATCCTGGGCTGACTCTGTAGACGCTGCTGGCCACAGGGCTCCTTCCATCTGGTCAGCTAGCTCACCAGCGGCTCATGGCATGGTGGGAAGGGAGTGCCAACGGCTCTGAGGCTCAGAGCTCCTAGGAGCACAGCCAGACACCTTTTCAAGTCTGTTCATGAGTTATTTCATTCCTAAATTGAAATGTTTGTAATCTGGACCAAAACTTGACACACTTGCTGCCTGCTACCTCAAAGGAGTGGGAAGGTTTTTAGGAATTTGGGGTCTCATGAATGCCTGAAGCTCAAACAAATCTACTGGAACACTGGTCTGGGCTCCGCCAGGCTCCCCAGCCTCACCCAGTGAGGCAGGAAGTGTACAAAGGGTTCAGGGTGACGCCCACCCCTGCATCAACTTCCACCCAAAGGCTGAGGGAGGGTGGCTGCTGCTGCCAGCGGCTGAGCTTCAGCTTTCAGGAGAAAAGGCGCAGAGTGCATGTTGGCAGGACAACATGGAGAGAAGGCCAACAGCAGGAGGCTGTGCTGTGACTGAGGGGCCGGCACGGAAGCACCGTTTCCTCCTAGGCCTGCAGCCCTGAACACTGCCTGGCGTCACCTGATTCGCCGTGCAGGGTGAGAAACGGTTCCCCTAGTCTTGATTTGTCCCATCCCTGGCTGACCTGACCTCCTGCCTGACCAATGCCTTCCCTGGGCCTTGACCTACTCATCTGTAAAATTAGGAATTCGTCTAAATACTTTCCAGAATCCCTTCTTTTTAAAATTTTTTTAAATTTTTCTTTATTTATTTGTGTGTGTGTGGCCAGCTCAGCCCACCAGGGGGCGGGGCTGGCTGGCATGT
>NDGN011516415.1:2293-14160 GCA_002564285.1 Tympanoctomys barrerae
TGTGCTTTGCTAAGCTTGTTCTAAGTAGGTGCTTTACACCACTGAGCCATCTCGCCAGCCCCTGCTGCTGTTGATTTTAAAGAACAGGATCTCACTGTGTAGTTCACGTTGGTCATGAGCTTTTTGTAACACACGCTGACCTCAAACTCATAGCAATGCCACTGCCTCAGCGTACCAAGGGCTGAGATTACAGGTGCTCACCACCATACTTGGTCTGTGAAAACTTAGCACATTTGTTGAAAAATATTTTCCAAATATTGAGGAACATCTACTTCATTTTGTTGTTCTACTTCATTTTGTTGTCCCACTGTGTAGTTGAACCTTGAAGTCACTGTGTAGCCTAGGCTGGCCTCGAATCTGTAGCTGTATTACAGCCTCAACCTCTTTCAAGTTCTGAGTACAGATGCGCAGCCCCCATACCTGGTTGGTTATAAGATATCTTTAAAGTTTCCTCAAGGGCTCTGTCAGTACTGCCAAGTGATGAGCTAATGAACAAAGCAGGACTGGCCATGGGTGTGCGTGCCTGTCATCTCTGCACTTGGGAGATTCAGGCCAGACTCCCCACAAGCTCAAGGCCAAGTTGGGCTACACAGTAAACACAGGGCCACCTTGAATTACAAAGCAAGACCCTGCCCCCAAATCATAAATATACATACATACATACATTTATGAATAAAGCACGTAACAAAGTGATATAGGACTATCTCTGCATGCGCAGCTACTAAAACCATAAACTTATATAATGTCAAAAGAACTCTCTAAAGTGTTCACCAGGAACATTAAGGTATTAATAACGCCTCTGAATCAGAGATATCTTTTTGGGGGGTGGGGGTGGGGTAGGGATTGAACTTAGGACCTTGTACTTGCCAGGCCGGCACTTACGCTGCTGAGCTATTCCCTGGTTTTTGCTTTCTAATCTAATTTAAATAAAAAACAATTGAACCACTCAACAAAGAAAGACACCTGAATTCAGTGAGTAAGAATATAAAAAAAAGTCAGAAAAAAATTAAGGGTACATAATATAGCACAATTAATTTAAACACATATGTGCATGGGTGAGGAATACAGGAAGAAAATATCTGTACCAAACAGAAACATTTGTACTAAACTAATTTTTAGTTTGCTGGGGAGAGAAAGGAGGGAAGTACACAAACTTAGATCCATTGTTTCTTTATGCTTATGTGCAATTTCCAGTTTCTAAACCTTGGAACAAAGTACTTTTATTAACTCAAAGTCATACTTTTCAAAACATCAGCATCTTTTCAATCGAGATGCATCTCAAAATTGCTGTTATGTCCTAATTTAATTAAAACTCAGGCCTTTGTGGAACATAAAATATCTAAAACTCAACAGCATATTACAGTCTGAAATAGCCTTACAATGAGCTAATATAGTATAACTTATACATACACCCACTTACATACACAGATTCATGAATGCACAGAAGGCAAATGAACAAAGATATAATACTAATCTCAGTTGCTACTTAAGCGATTCCAGTTCTCAAACACAGAAATTCCCACTTGACTACAAGCTCTAGAAGCCTAGAAACAGACACTTAGGAGGTGTCCGACAAAGAAATTCTACTTTTCTTGTCAAATGGGCATATCTAGTCACCATACTTTTAGTCACCATTACAGATCACATTCTATGAAATTTAACTTAAGTTTTTATGTGAATATGCATGAACGAAAGCAAATAATCCTTCCTTCCTTTCTTTCTCTATGTATTTGTGTATTTATGTATATATTTATTTTGCGGAAGCGGGGACTGAACTCAGGGCCTTCTGCTTGCCAGGCAAGCGCTTATGCTACTGAGCTATCTCCCTGGCCTGTAAAATAATCCTTTACCAATGAAATATTTTAGTTTTGCTCTAGTTTATAAAGAGATCAGTTCAGGATTTAACTTGATCCCTACACCAAGAGGGTATAAATGATCAAAACGGAACCCCCTGGGCCGGTGAGATAGCTCAGTGGGCTAAAACACCTGCTCAGTCAAGCTCACGCAAGCACAGGGACCAAGGCTCAATCCCCAGCACCACGTGCCCCGCCAGTCCTGCCTCCAGGGCAGGCGGAGCCGACCAGAGTCCAGGCACAGTGGCGCACGCCTAGAATCCCAGCACGGGAGGCTGAAAGCAGGAGGATCACCACAAGTCGAGCTGCATAGTGAGGCCCTGCAACTACCAAATACATCGACAAAAGGAAGCTCCTGACCTATATTTTCAATTACAGTAAGTTCTGATGAACTTCTGGAAATTTATATACATAAACTCAATCAGGAAAATCCCTAGAACTGGCCAGGGGAATAAAAAAAAAAAAAGTGTATATGACCAGTTTCAGACAGGAAGCTGTAGAGATTTTACTTCCAATCCATGATCATTTTGTTCACCTTGTCAGCAGGTCACCTCTAACCCTAACCTGGGCCTACTAGTAATCTAAGACATACTCTTCACAGTGCAGTCATTTTCTTTAGGCTGTGACATGTTTTGGGGGCGAAAATGCATTATGACACTTATTCTGAGACAATGTAAGTTCTATCAAGATAGGATTTTTGTTCACCACTATAACCCTCCCATAAAGAAGAGTGCATGTAATCTGTAGTAAGCATTAAATATTTGTTGAATGGATTCCTTTTTTAAGCAAATTTCTCAACTCAAAGTCAAACTGAGCAGAGAAAATCCTCATCTCCTTGCTTTTTGGTTTTTTTGAGATAGGACTTGGCTATGTAGTTCACATTGATCTTGCCCTCACTAAACAGCCCAAATAGGTCTCAAACTCATGATCCTCCTGTCTCAGCCTCTTCGGTACTGGGATAAAAGGTGTGCATCACCATGCAGAGCTCTATACTGATTTTTTCAAGAAGAAAACTGCAATGTCACTATAAAAAATAAAAGGTATATATAAGGTAACTACTGGTTCTCTGAAGAAAGAACACCTATAATTAATGTCTATAAACTTTCCCAAACAGCCAGGCATAGTGGCAAATACCTACAATCCCACCACTTTGGAAACTGAGGCAAGAGGATCACTGTGAGTTCAACGTCAGCCTGGGCTACACTGTGAGTTCAATACCAACCTGAACTGCACAGGAAGATCCTGCTTCCCCCCCCCCAAAAAAGCATGTGTCTATATAATCATTACAAAAAGAAAGCATGTTAGCAAATAAGCAAGCCTGCTTTTTCTTCTCACAAAAACAAAAGCTTAGAACAGGTATCTAATAAAAAAAAAATCAAGAATGTGAAAATCTTCTGTAGAACATCACCACTTTCCATAAATATAACAAAAGTACAGTCAATGGCATACAGTCTCATCTTTTGTGTTTCCTGTTAGCCCAAATAGTCACAATGTTTTCTTCTAAAATCACTTGAACATTATAGTCTAACAGTGTTTTCTGAAAGACATTAAGCAGTATCAGTCTCAAAGCATTAGATCGGATTATTAAACATTTATCCTGATGTAGGTAAGAGCTACTAAAAGGGTGGAAGGGGCAGGAAAAAAGACATGGTTTGTTTTTAAATGGGATAAAATATACCAGACACTTATCCCTTCTTACCTTATTAGCACGAATCTGTTTGTAAATGTCTGTTTGCTGACGAATTCGATACTCCAAGTCTGAAACATGAGCCTGAAGCCAGTTCCAGCGGCTGACAATAGCTGCTCGGTCTGAAGCCCATCTCCATTCTGACCTGCGTTTCCTAAAAGGAGATAAACTGAGTGAAACTTGAGAGTAGCAATAACATATACCAGCGAGGGGCTTATGGGTGGGTTATAACTTCTACAAGAAACTAAATCGAAGGTCAAGAAAAAGTCAAGATGGACACTCAGACATGCACAACGCCCTGGACACATGTGGGATGAACCCCTCCAAGTTAAGAGAAACTAGCTCTACTATCATTGTCCCACAGCATAACATTCCTTTGAACCTGCCTTCATTTCTCAGGAGATGTATTTTCTATGTCAAAGAAAAAAGACATAGCGAGGCACAATGATGAACTCCTATAATCATAACACACCACTCAGGGTGCTGAGGCAGGAGGATCAACTTGAATTCAAAGCCAGCCTGGACTACATAAGCAATTTCAAGACCAGGCTGCACTACACAGTGAGAACCCTGTCTCTCAGATGGTTGGTTGGATGGACAGACGGATGGACAGACAGACAAAATTAAGCTATGTAGAAATATTAAGAGTTGTTGGGTATTATTAAATCTAATTTTAAAAAGCTAAGCAAAAATTTAGCAAGGCTCAACATAATAAAACTCAGATTTTTAGTATGGCAAATTTTCACATCTCCTAAACTGAAAGAAATCCCAATGAAATTCTCTACAGGTATGTTTTTTAGTGTTGTCTTTATTTTTAATTTTTTCTTTGTATACATTTTCCTTTCCTTCCTTCCTTCCTTTCTTTTTTTTAATGTGTTTGGTACAGGGTCTCACTATGCAGCTCATTGTAGTGATCCTCCTGTTTTCAGCCTCAGCGCACCGGAATTACAGGCACGGGCCACCACGCCAAGTCAGTGGCGGCTCAGTGGGGCAGGGTGCGGCCAGCACAGTACAGGTGGTACTGGTGACAGAACCTGAGTCCCTGCACCTGCCTAACCAGGCATTTAGTCTGCTGAGCTATCTTGTAGGCCCCTGTACATGGTCTTCAACGAAAGCTGAGAAATAAATCTGGAAGATCACACAAATATAAAGGCCAAAGAAGAAACATTCTGGCCAAAGAAGAAACATTACTAATCTTAATTCTAGATATCAAGATTTACCATAACACTATGATAATTAAGGAAGTATAAGCTGGACAAATACCCTGCTACAAAACATCAGATTATTCAATAAACAGTACTGAAATAGTTTTCTACATGTAAGTAAAATATGTTTTCCTTCATGATATAATGCCATGATTTTGGGTTTTGAAATTCCTATACCTTATCTGTATAGTCAAACTTAAAACTTTGTAACACCATTTCTTTGAGATGGAGCTCAGGAGATAATTTCTTAAAGTACGTAAAATTACCTAATTTTCAACACACACACACACACACACACACACACACACACAAAATCGAATGAACAAAGTTAAAAGGTCAGGCACTAGCTGAGAGAAAGTATAACACAGATAATTAAAATTCAAGTATAAGCGGCTAGGAAGATAGCTCAGTGGTCTAAGCACCTGCATGGCAAGTATAAGGACTTGGGTTCGAGTCCTATGCAGTGCAGGCCCAGCACTGAGCCTACTACAGTAACCAGTGTGGTGGCACATGCCTGTAATCCCAGCACTAGGGAGGCTGAGACAGGCGGATTACTAAGAGCCTGAGCTGTGTAGCGAGACCCTGTAACCAAGTATACAAAAAGATTCAAAAAATTAGTATTACTATACAAACAGAACTCCAAGACACAGTTGCAGAAGACAAACTCATAACTATTAATTATATAAATATACGCCAAATCTAGAGTTTGGTTAAAATATAAAATATTAATGCTACATAAAAATTAAGACGCTGTTTTCAATCTGGACTAGAAATACTCAAAAATCTGGTAGAACAAGGTCTGCTAACAAAATTGCAATTTGTACACTGGTTTTATTTATTATTTAGTACAGGGTCTAACTACACAGATTGGACTCACAGTGATTGTTTTCAGCCTCCCAAGCTGTGGGATTACAGGTATGCACCACCATGCCCAGTCTCAGTCGCTGTGTCAGTGTGCCCCAGGGACAGGGCCAGCTCGGCCTGTGGCGCCAGGTGTCCAACCCTGATCCCTGCCTATGCAGGCACTTTAGTCCGTTGAGCTATCTGGCTGGCCCAGTACACTGATTTTAATAGTTTAAAAAATCGGCATCACCACTTTTGAAGAGAAATATAGGAATATATGGTTAGTTGGAAAGCACGCATTACCAATCACTACGGAACTGGACTTTTAGAATATAACCTTTTTATCTGCATGAGCACAAACAGGTTCAGACAGAACTTACAACCAACTAAAAATTAGCTACATCTAATCTTATAAAGGTTAAGTAAACTAACTCTATACACCAACATGACTGCATCTCAGAAAACAGCATTCAATGTAAAACAAAAAAATCACAGAATAAACATAGATACACAGAAATAGTAAAATACTGTTTAGCAACCCAAGTAGCATACGTATCTAAACATGATTACTCTCAACACAATGGCATATGAAAACAAAAATAAAAACCTGTTATAATATAACTAAGCAATGAATGCATGAAAATACATATAGAACAGATAAATCGGGTCTCAATAGCCAAGGGGAATGGCAAGGTTGGACTTTAGCTCTACTTGCAATGTAATGTTTGATTTCTTTTTAAAATTCTGAGATAAATCTGGTAATATCTAACATTCTTTAAATATTAAGGGGATACTAGGTGCCTGCGAAAATCTGCATACATTTTACAATTAAAGTATTTCATTTTGCCACAATATGATTTGTTCAGAAAGACAGTCATATTGAAAAACAAAGGTTTTTTTTTTTTTGGAGAGGGCCGGGGAGATGGCTCAGTAGAATAAGCGCTTTCCTGCCATTCCGCCCCCCCCCAAAAAAAACTTACCAATTTTTTTTTTTGAGAGGGGTCTTGCTATTATTGTTCAGACTGCTCCTGAACTCACCATGTAGCCCAGGATGGCGTGAACTCACAGCAATCCCCGACTCAGCCTTCTGAGTGCTGGCATTATAGGTGTGGGCCGCAGCCACCATGCCCAGGTTAAAACTTTTAAGTGATTATATGTAAATCTTTAATACTGCCTACACCAACAGGGCAAAATACAGTTAACAGTAGCAACAAAAAGTACCCAACCAGGCCACAATAGGCAGGGTCAGAGATGATGTAATGCTTAATCATAATACTTAGGTGTGTCGCACTATCCAAACATCAGCTATTCAAATCAACTATTGTTTGAAAAAATATTATGCAATTATTTTTTAAACCAAGGCATCTTCCCTAATCCTGAGGAAATCACTATAATTATTTTAAGCATTAATTTATTGATTTCATTTAAATAAGCATATAATTAAAACAATTATATGCTTCAACATTGACTGCAGCTCTAGCCTAATCCAAATTCAAGAAAACTACTCCTCCAGAGATCAAGAATAA
Organism: Tympanoctomys barrerae; assembly: GCA_002564285.1. NCBI lineage: Eukaryota > Metazoa > Chordata > Mammalia > Rodentia > Octodontidae > Tympanoctomys > Tympanoctomys barrerae. The sequence continues at coordinate 9,408 of NDGN011516415.1, forward strand.
CAACCCTAGATATCCCCCTCCCTTGTTAAATTAAAGTCAATTAAGCTCCAAATCCTGTTACTTTTACTGCTCCTCAAGGCTTCCTGCTTTTTTGGTTTTAATAATTTCAAAAGCCCACCAGGTCTCACCTCTCACTGCCAGGCTATTCTTCCCAACGCTAGCCAATCACACTTCTCCTAAATGAATTACCCATGGACAAATGCAAGCTTCTGTCACTCGTAAGTTTAAGAGGCTTCCCTTTTCTTAAATCCAGCCTTCCAGGAGACAATAATTCAGGGGGGAGGGAGCAAATACTGTAAAATACAATAACTAACGCCAAAAGGTGCTAATAACATTAACATGATATTCACTGAATGGCAGTTGGCCCACAAATTTGTTTCAACAAACTGTCAGAAAATACTCTCCCCATTCTCATTTATGGCAACTAAGGCAAGTGAAAGACCATTTCTTGGCAAATTAACGTTACTTCCTACTTAGTCACCTTAGGTAGACAAAGAATTCTCTGGCAATCCTCTTACCCCCTTCCCCACAGCGATCCTAAATTTAGCTCATAACCAGTCTCACCACAGGCTGCTAGGACAGTAAACACTAAACTGGCAAGAAAGATGAAACCTAGCTGTTTAATCTCTGAGTTTATAGACATTTTTAACCAACGTAAGTTTTTTATCTTTCTCTTGTTGGAGGGAAGATGAATGAAAAACACAGTATGAAAATACAAATAAACATTTTAGCTCACAAAAATTTTGATATGTCTTTGTGATGTTAATTCTTACAACTCTCCAACACAAACTGGGCCTTCTGGCGTTACTGTCATCTTTGTCATCTATCAGAGACTGACCTTGTGCTTGCCAGGCAGACATTTATGTCACTGAGCTATGTCCCTCCCCCGCTGCGGGGCACTTTTTAAGAGACTGGCCAGTGCATTAATTACAAAAACAACACAGTATAGAAATATTACTATCAATCCCCAGCATGTAAACACAATTGTTATGTGGCAGTTTGGAATGAAAAGAAATTTCCACTAGAAAGTTGTCACACTGCTGTTTTTCTACAATATTGTTTAAACTCTGACTGTAATGAAAACTGGAAAACCCTCACCCAAAAGTGTCCATAAAGTACTTTGTGTGTAACACAGCAGCAATGTGGGTAGAAAGTGGAGTTGTGGAAGCTCTGATATTACTATATCCCAATGACCTCGCATATCACCAAATATTACAAGAATAAAAGGCTTCCTATTTAATTTTTCCCTTAAAAACAAGCCAGAAAGTCGGTCAAAAGTAGATTTTCAACCTAATATGCAAAACATAAATCTATTACTCTGATAATTTATAGCTCACAAACAGCAGGTATTGATTGGGGACACAATAATTAAAAAAAGAACACAGGGCTGGTGAACAAAAACTTTCCTATGAACTCCAACAGTTCTTTTTCTAGGGCGAGCAGACTGTTACTGTATTACCGGGGATCATACAACTTGGTGGCACTATAACCCCTGCCCTCTGGGGAAATGAGGCAGGAAGGTCTAGTCAATGGCTCAAGACACCGTCTCAAAAGAAAAATTAAATGTGGGCAGGGCAGTTCAATACAAAGGGGCCCTGAGTTCTCTATGTGTCCCTTGACCCAGTTTTTACAATATTTGTGCACATGTATTATGGTTATGACCTCAGTGAGAATCCTTTTGGACTGTTGCTTTTTTTAGTTTTTTACTAGTCAAACTGCTTTGGCTGAATGTACTATGTAAAGATGCATTAAAATTTTACACTACCACTGGCTTTTAATCCATTCACCTTAATACAGTAAAATATAGTACCAATAACCGCTTTTGTGACACCACATACAGTAAATTTTAATGTTGAATGACAGTTGTACGTCACTGCTGGTTTCTGTAAGCAATATTATCTTTTCTGTTGTTTTAAATACATAAACTTCAGCAGTTCTTTTTACATGATTAGTGGAATATCACCATACTATCAGGAATTCAGAACACTCTTAAACCCAAGAAGAATACAGAGTTTGTTTTGAATTTACTTTAGGGAAAAAAAAAATCATTTTCCCTTAAATAAACCTTTTGAAACCATCTAGTGGAAAGCATTTTTGCCTTACACATTTTTTACAGTCTGACATGATTTTTTTAAAGAGAAAAAAAAAATCAAAACAAGGTAATAGTAAGGTACCAATGGTTAATAACATTATGCATTATCTTTAAATGAGTTACTCAGAGTGTAAGATACTGACGTAATTGTCCAAACAATATTAGCCCAAAACTTTCTTTTCAGTGAACTAAGAGAATTTAGTGGACACTCTTGCTCTTCCCCACTTGTATTCAAGAAATATTTAAGCAATCATTTATCAGCAATTAGGTGCTTGAGACACAATACACAGGAACTGTGGCTCAATAATTTTAGGTTCTAATGGAAAAGGGCAGATGCTAATAAATAATCATAAGTGATAAGAAAAAATCATGACAATAGCATCAAATTGGGGGATCTAGAAGGCCTTCTCTGTGATATGCACACCAACTGAGTTCAGACCCATAAATTACAACGTCAAGAGCAAAGCTGATGGCAGCTGGGATGGGGCTAGAGAACAAGTTAAGGGACAGAAGGGCATGCTGCTGGCACGTACACATGGCTGTGGCTAGAGTTCAACATACTGGTCGAGTCTACCTCTTCTATAACATGTACTCTTTACCCCTATGGATTAAAGTCGATTCCCCAATATTACATCATGATCTCTAAATATTTCAGTATGTATCTCCAAAACTAAAGTTTTAAAAAAGACACAAGAATATTTTTTAAATTTAGAAAACCGACAATAATTTCTTAATATTAAATATGCAATTATTGGTTAAGCTTTTAGACTAACTCCGTTGTTTTGTTCAAAGCAGGGTCAAAACTCACAGCTCATTGCTCAACACATCTGAAATATTTCTAACAAATTCCACCCTCTCAAAATATGTGGAAGAGGGAGCCGGGGAGATGGCTCAGTGGAACAAGTGTATCCCTGGCAAGCACAAGGGCCTGAGTTCAATCCCTAGTTCCTTAAAAAAAAAAAAAAAAAAAAATGGATTCAAAATATGTGGAAGAAATAAAAAAGCATACCTGTCCTTTAGAACTGTTCACACTGTAGATTTTATGGGCTTACTCCCTTGTCACAAAGCTTTTTTTTTTTTAATGTATTTGGTGGGGCCAGCAAGAAGCTCAACAGTCTAAAGCGCCTGGTTAGGCAACCGCAGGGACCCTGGTTGGTTCCCTGGCACCACATGCTGCACCAGCCCTGTCCCCAAGTCAAGCCTGCCACAAAAAGAAAAAATGAAATAAATATATTTGGTTGTTGCAGGGTCTCACTATGCAGTTCAGACTCATAGTGATCCTCCCACTTTCAGTCTCCCCAGCACTGGCATTACAGGCATGCACCACCACTCCAGGATTGTGGCTGGCTCAGCCTGCTAAGCTATCTCATCAAAGCCTCACTTTTAATCTTTATAAACTGAGTACTTCTACTAAACTACCCCAAAATCCTAAATCATCTCAATAATCCCACTCACTGAAAGATCATAACTTATATAAGACAAACCATTATTTGGGTTTTCTTTTCGACAAACCATTATTTGATCCAGATTGATAATTAGTTTTCTGTAGGTCACCTGGTAAGTTATTTCAACTTTTGGTACACTTGGTTTTACATGTTTAACACTATCTAAATACTCCCAACACCTTTAAGGATCATCTTCTATCCTTAAAGCTCATCTCTCTTTGGGAAGGTCTTTCCTGGTGAAACACATAATGCATTTTAAGCAGGAAGTTGGTGCACTAAAACTTTTGGACTTTCCAAAAGTCAAACTGGGGTTAAACTATATAATTTGGTTTGCAAACAGAAGTGTTTAGCAAAAGTTTGTTTTTGTTTGCAAAGTCCACACTGGGTGACAAACACATCTGTGGCCATCTTTTCCAAAACTGCAGAACAAATTAAAAATTAAGTTCATGAACTGAGGTACCACTGTACTTGTATTCTTAGAACTTAGTTCCTTCTAATTTTGTTATTTTAAAATGTTCTATATTTCCAAGTTATGCCATACACAGAATTAGTCTTCAATTTTATCAACTATGCCTCTTTATAGGTACTACAATATATTTTACATACAAGGCATTTTCAGGAAATATAATAGGGGATGGGACAGATTTGACAGGTTACCTTGCTAAACACAAATTTAACTGAAGCCTGAAAGCCCAATGAAGTATATTAACAAAGAAAAAAATAAGGTGCAACAAAGAAGCCATGAAATGGCCATAGGACTGGATATGATTTGAATACATTTTAGAAAAGACTGGTCTAGTAACTGTCTCTTTTAGAGAATAGTACTCTGCCATGTTTCTACAATAAAGCAAAATGATACTCTAGATTACTCCAATTACTGTTATACCAGAATGAATCAGTAAGTTTTGTTTACTTTCCTACCTAGTGTTTATCTTTTTAGAGTATGAATCATTTCAGAACCTTCCAAAAGTCTGAGGTTAGAATATCCAAATTCTGTATGAGATACTAAGTCCTTCCAAATTCTTAAAATAGCTCAATAATTTCATTCACTCAAAAATTATAACTAGTTTAGAACTAGTCATTATTTCATCTAACTCATTTCATTTAGCCAAGAGACAAAGATCACAAGCAACAATCTAAAGTATAGTATCAGGGGCCAGGGAAATGGCTCAGTAGAATAAGCGCTTCCCTGGCAAGTGCAAGGGCCTGAGTTCAA
>NDGN011516440.1:8417-32765 GCA_002564285.1 Tympanoctomys barrerae
TTTCTTTCTTTCTTTCTTTCTTTCTTTCTTTCTTTCTTTCTTTCTTCCTGACTTTTTGAGACAAGGCCTTGTCTTCACATCAGGCTGGTCTTGAGCTCACTTTTCAGCCTAAACTGGTCTTCAACTTCCAAGGATTCTCCTGCCTCAGCCTCCTAAGTGCTGGGATTATCAGCATGCACCACCAGGCCCAGCCGTGTATACCACTTTGATCCCTTCAGACTGAAGTCACCTCTGTTCCCTAGGTACTGGTCATGCTTGAGGTTTTCTTATGCCAGTAGCTCTTAAAATATAATCACAACCCTACTTTTTTAGCCTCCCCCTCAAAGACCTTGTGATGGATACAGAATCTCTGACCCACCCCAGATACCCAGAGTCAGAGAGAGGGGTGACCCAGAAATTCCACATATCAGCAAGCTCTGAAGCTGGTATTGGTGCTTATTGAGCCTGCAGTCCCATCCTATAACACAAACCACTTGGGATCCATTTCTTACTAGTGATGGGAAAATGCACTGAATGGTTTAATATTTAGTATTTTAATTATTTAATATTTTCTAGCCATATGCATTGACTACATAGGCAAAATAGAGTTGGTGATCTACCTTTCCGAGATTAAAATGAGCAGAATAATCTTTACACTGTCCAAAATTAAAAGAATCACAGAGAGTTAGTTGACATAAAGGGGACATAAAGCCTCAGTAAACTCAGAAGCCCTCTCCTCGGCCTCCAGGTTCTCAGTCCAAAAAAGTTTAGGGCAAGAAACACAGATTAGATCCAAGGCAATGGATGAATATATTGACTGACTGACCAACTGATAGATAGGCTCTCACAATATAATTCAGGTTGCTCTTAAAATCAGTAAACCCAGGATGGCCTGGAGCACCCAGTAATCCTTCTGCCTCAGCCTCTCAAGTGCTGACATTCCAGATGTGTATCACTGTGCCCAGCAATTCAGGAGGAACAAATAATACCCTTGAATTTCATGTATTGATCATCATAATTTCCCTTTAATCACCAGCATAGAAATTTCCATTGAGACTTTATCTACATTCAGAATTCCACAGAAATGTCTTATTTGTCACGGTGCTCGCAGTTATGCCCTCCCTTCCTACATAGGGGCTCACACCATTCCCCTGTAGAATCTACACAATGTTTCTATGTGTTCACTGTACCTGCACTGAGCAAGTTTTGACAGTCTCTGTCAGCCAAAGCATCTTGCCACCCACAGAATCACTCCATATACTCTCCACCAGCAGCAGAATTTTGAGAAGGAAAGTTCCTTGGTTCATAATCACAAAAATTAAAAGTTGCCAAGCAGTGTTTTGGGAGAAAAAAAAAAGCCTCTCTGAGCAGTGTGCATGTTTTGTATTCATGCGCCCTGGCCCTGATTACACATGCCAGTTGTTCTGTAACTAATTGCATGAAGCAGACAATCCATTTCCATGCATTGTAGGAGAACGCTCTCAAAGGGGTCGTTCAGCGCAGTAATAATGCCAACTGGAAATTCTTTTCAAGGCTTTTTATACTAATTAGACAAACTAACAAGGTAAGGCCTCGTGTAAGTTATCTCCTTGCTAGTAGGCTCCATAAAACACACTCAGGTGGATAACATGTAAATCTAAAATGCTCCTCAATCCCTACTGGACTGATGGTTATATTCTGGGGAAAATAGAGAACACACTGAGAGTTTGGGGAAAACACCTGGACGTTTGAAATTCCTTGTTCATTTTCTACTTAAAGAGTGTGTTTATCCAGCAGTAAGTAAGGTCAGGTGAATAGATACATACAACCACACATGCCTGGCTTGGTAAGATTGTAAGTACACACACACACACACACACACACACACACAAGCACATATCTGTTCACATGTGCACTTCCCCATCACCTTCACTGCTCCTCTCTCCTTGTGGGTCCTTGTTTGCTGCTACAAGGACAACACCATGGGTTGCTCTCATTGTTTTATTCCCTTGAGAATTTGGAGGCTTTCATATCTGAATCCAGTTTTTCACTCTAGCTGTTTGACAGGCAGTTTACTGGAGAGCAGTGAATTACTGTTTATTCACAACATTGCCTTGGCCACAATTCCTTTCCACCAACTATTTCTGTGTAGAGAGATATAATGGTACATATAAAATAAGTAAATACCACCTCCTCGAGCCAGCACATTGCCTTTAGATGGAGTCCATGGTGTGCTGTAAACTTTTACTGGGTGTCAGCCTCTCACAGGCACTGGGGGCTCATTGGTACTCTTGGACTCCTACAAGTGAGAAGGACGGATAGTCACAGAGGGTGAATGTGAGAAAAACTTGGCTAGGAGCTTTTAAAATGCTACTGGTGAGATCCAGCCCTAGAGACTCTGTTGTGATTCAGCTCTGGGTGGGATCCTGGGCATTTGAATTTTTTAAAACCCTCCAGAGTATTGCAGTACTCACCAAGGTAAAGCAGTACTCCAGTGTGGGCCTCTGAGTGCCTGGCTGCGGGAGCATTTTTTACAAAGTGTGCAAAGGAGGGTGATAATGTGGAGACAGACTCAGATATAGCAACAGAGAGGGACAGAGCCACATGGAAGGTTTTCATTACTTATGAGTTAATACAAATGACCAACCAAAATATAGGCCTCAGCCAGTGTTTCCTAAAGTGTGTTTCCAGGACCCTTGTCCATCAGACAGATGTGCAATGACTGATCAAGTTCACATTCGGAGACCCTTCTTACTACTTGGAGAGGCAGTGTCCACAGACATCGTAGGTGAACAGATTTCTGTACACAGAAGCGGAGAGGCTGCCCTTGCCTTCAGATCAACAGAGTGGTGGAAGGCCTAGGAGCCAGCAAGGATGCTGCCATTGAGCTCCTCTCCAGCACCTGCACTTTCGAGCCCAGGGGTCTAGAAAAGGAGACCACTGAATGCAGGTTAGAGACAGAAGCAAAAAAGCATCACCATTCCTCTTAGGCCCAGGCTGAAGACACAAGTAATTTATTAGGATCAGTTCTTACATCTCTCTGACCCATATGCCATGTACTTCACTGGACCGTGGAGTGTTCTCAGGGTGTTGCCCACCTCAGGGTCCTGTGCAGTCTTTAAAATTGCTACCTCTACTGATACATTTGGGGAAAGTCTCCTTCTGGCCTTCTCATGCCCCTCACGCCTACATCATCAACAGATGAGCTTCTCCTCCTTGTGTGCACTCGACTCGGACCACCTGGGAGCGGCACCTTCCTTCTTCTTGCCATTACTTCTTCCTGATCCAGCCTGATTTGGGGCCCACACTAGGTATTCGGTTCATATTTGTTAAATGACTTTAAATGAATGAATGAAGCCCAGCAGCAGGAAATTAATTTCCAAATTAGTTTCCCTGAAATCCCACATACATATTTAGAGTAATTTTTCCCGTTATCTCCTCAGAGATGAACAGTCATTTATTATGCCCAACCCCAAGGATAATCAAAAGGCTAAATCAGCTGGAATGAAAGTTGTAGACCCACAGAAAACTAGTTTAAATTAGATGGTGTGGGCTTTGGATTAGGAAGACTTGATTTTAAACAGGGTCACAGTCTTCCTCATCCTGTGGTATTTGGGGGCTTGTGTTGATGAGTCAATAAACTCATTCTTTGAATTTATTATTTATTTAATTTTACCTTATAGGATTTATATGTGTACATACGCAGTCCTTTACAATTAAGGCCTCCTCCTTTTGAGCCATTCTTTCCTCACTGCCTACCTGGAAAGGCATCGTGCCCCCCTCTGCTTCACACTGAGTATTTATACCAGGTCCAGCCTCCGGCGGTTTCTCTCCTTACACCTATCACCTCATGCATTTGTCACAACTTGAGAGATGGACTTTTATGCATGAGGAAAGTCAGGTTGCTTCTCCAGTCTCATGAATGTCAGTCTTTGAGTTCAAGTCTGTCTTGTGATTCTGTCCCAATAGTCTTTCAGTTTTCCTCTAGCTGCCTCAGTATAATAAACCAAACTCAGAATCATAATTACTCCAAATCAACTTTTGAAAACATGGTTTTGGGAGCAGATTTTTAAGTTTTCTTGCTAAAAACATGGCTTTGTATGTTGAAAGAGTACGTCAGGGCAAAACAAACAGACAGGAAGAAAGCATGAGGCCTTTTAGGTTCCTCACACCCACCACGACATCCCAAAGCATGCTACCCAGAATCCTCTTTCCTCTACCCTCCAGCCTCCACATTCCACAGACTCTGGCTGTCTTCTCAACATGGTACAAATGGCTTGTTGCTGAGTGTTCTCCTTCGTGTGACTACTTATTCTGCTTCAGGGACATTTTGCAATCTAGTAGCAGACCATTCAGCAGCCCCAACTTCTGCTCTTTCTACCATCGCCTTTCAGTGAAGTGCTTGAGGAGATCCCAGCCCTGAAAGCCTGAGCAGGAAGCCCTGAGTAAGTCCTGGATAAGCAGGAGATCAAGCAAATATCAGAGGAGCTGGCTTATCTGGCAGAATCCTTACTCTTTACCGAGAAGGCAGCAGGCTATTAGTAGGTGTCCTCCTGGGTGACTTGTCTCATCTACATCCGAGCTCCACCTCCTAGGAGCAACGTAGAGGCCTGCGGAGAACTGGGGGATGTTGTAACACAAGCCAGAGGCTTAAGGGCTAGCATTTTTGCTCTGTGTGTGTCTCAGATCCCTCTGGCACAACCCAGCTGCTATTTTTCCTTTCTTTGGAGAGAAAGCTGGCAGGGAACACTGAAAGTTATTTGTTCTCATTAACGGGCCCTGCTGGTGAGCAGGAATGCAGCTATTTGCAATCCACATGCTTAGAGCTTATTGCTCGAACATTATGGTCAGAGCCCATCCCAGGTATCATCTTGTGAGTCTAGTAGAGGTTGTAGGCACAAGCTCCAAACAACTATTTGGGTGAAGCATTTGGGCAGCTTGGCTATTAAAAGAAGTAACAAAACCTAGGAAACTGTCTTTAGCAAAGGTGTGGAGTAAAGCATTTATATAGTCTGCCTGCTCTTCAACATAGAAGCTGTGACTCCTACTGGGCAAGATAACCCCATGTCAGCAGGTAAAGAAATAATGTATTGGTGTATCTTTGTTCAATTTTCAGGTAGAGCAAACAATTGTCCAAAGTACATGCCCGAAGGAACTATGTCAGATATAGAGTCTGCAGGCCTATAGGGCAAGTGCTTGGATTGCAAAGATATAACACATTTCCTCCTGTGGGCTGTTACAGTTAGGATATTACTCTATGTCTCCTATTAAATCATGGATAGAGCTATTTTATGTGACCACTGTTACACAGAATGGCTTAAGTGAGCTACCAGTTTGGAGGAAGAAAAGAAAATATTGATATTAGGCAGTTTTATGAGAGCATAAATCAAGTCCAAAGTTTGAGATAAAAAAGTAAATTATTTATGGTATGAATTAACTTTGGTGCATTTTTCCTGATTTAACCTGCATGGATACTTCAATTCTTTTGTTTTATTAGCCAGCAATAAATTAGATGATGTATTGTTTGACTTTAAATTCTCTGCTACTTATGAATTGGAATTAAATGCTTAAAAAAGTTTGTGTAGGTTGAATCACTTTTTATCATTGTGATCAATAAAAATAAAGAATTAAAAGAAAAATAAAGTACCATTTAATGGAGGAACATTTATTGTTATATATATTAGTTTTATGTATACTTCTTGAACTTTAACTTCATTGAAAAAATACCTAAGAATTTTTTTCCTCCAAAACTGTAGTTAGCTTTAGGGAATGGCCTTTTTTTTTTTTACTTAGAATGTTTCTGATAGGGAAAAATTTCCCTCTTAACTAATGATGGATAATCTAATTCTGGTCGTTTACTGCTCATGGTGTGAATGCCTTCTAACCAAAAGTTGATGACAGCCTGTGTTTTAATTTTGTGGGAAACTTATTGGGAGCCAACTGTTGTCAAGGACATGCTATTTTGTCAATATTGAGCCAAGAAACAATTAAGCCCATGAAAACATTCTTGCTATGATCTGTTCCACTATACTAAACAGAGAAATAAGCACCAATAATTTCACATCACTAAAAATAAATTGGTCACAAAAACAAAAAGAAGTTGTGAGTCCCCCAATTTTGGATTGAATGTGAGAAATATCATAGTGCTATCATGTGTATCATATTATGTTATAATCCTGTGATTAAAATAACTAGACTTCAAAACCACTTACCAGATATGACCAAATCCCAGTCACTCTCCTTGGAAAATAGTTTGGTAGAAAATGTATGTTTCATAAGTGAACAAAGAAAGTGCAAAAACTACATTATGTCAACATATTTAAAGATTCTGTCTCAATCTAAGTGAAGAACAGGACTTAAGCTACCAACCTCAGTTTTCATGAACAGCAACCATTAGGTACATGGTTTCAGGTTAGGATGAAGCTTAAGTTTCTCTCATTCTGCTTTTATATTTATAAATGTATGGTATATCCAATTAACGAGTTTAAGTCATTCCACAATGCTGGAAAAGATGACCAAGTTAGTGTTTCTCCAGAAAAGATGGCCGTGGCCATGTTTTGCACCTGATGTGAAGTTCTTGGATGGAAATAAAATTTTGCTGAATAGTTCTGTTTATGAATTGAATTATTTTCAAACAGAAGTGCTCATTAACCAAGATATTATATTTATATACATATATATAATAAAAATATACATAGACATGAACAGTAGGTATGTGGAGTTATGTGGAGAAAAGACCAGGTGTCATTATTTCCAGGGATACATTACTGGGATTGGTGGCCTTTAATTTGAACAACATCCTATGCCTTCTCCTAATCCAGTCCCTGCACAGCAATGGAATGGCAAATTCAGTGTAGATTAATCAAGATTCACATCCTTTGGTTGAGGAAGAGCCCAGAGTTTCCTGAGTCCTAAGTTGCCTAGTGCCTGAAGAAAACTAGAGTGCTGTGAAGACATTAAAAAAGAATTAATTTTGGTTGTATACTGGGGGGAAAGCTCATTAGCTTGTTGATATTTTTCTCCATCCATAAAAGTTCACAGATATATAGTAATGCACAATGGCATCATCAATATCAGGTTTGTCCTATTCTCCTGTCCAAGCATCCAGTTCTTTACTTCTGTTGTCAAGGTGGCTGTTGAGGCTCCAGCCATCACTTTCATGACCCATACAAGAAAAGGAAGTGGGTGGCAAGAAAATCTCTGCTTCTTAGAGACTTCTTGAGCAAGCCCAAGAAAGTCCACTTGTATCTTAGTAGCTAGAACTTTGCTTCATGAAGACAAGTAGCTACATGAGAAACTACAAAATAGACTTGGTTGTCCTCCACCAAAAAATATTGGGTTACTGCGAAAGAAGGGGAAAGCGCATGTTGCACTAAACAGCTGCCAGGCTGTTCTGCAGGTGGCAGCTGCAGAGGATGGCGTAAAGCAAACAGAGGAGAGAAGCAAGGAAAACAGGAACTTGGTGTTGTCCTTGGTCTCGACCATTCCGCTTTACTGCAAGTGATTTTAAACAGTGAAACAGCCACGAAGAAATAGGAAGGAGAGGCAAAGGACATTGTAAATCAGCCCCATATAGAACCTGTGTACAGATAATTAGGACTGTGTTTTGCATCGTATCATTTTTTAGCCTTCCTGGAGTACTTTACATATGAAAGGATATCATTTTTCCTAGTATGGAAACACGAAAGTCAAGGTATGAATGATATTTCCAGCTGAACCCTCTTAATTAGCAACAAGGACACCTTTGGAAATAACGAAGTATTACCTACAAGGATAGGCTTATTACGAAAAGACTGAGGTTTTCTTGAAGTAGAGACAAGAACGGAATGAGGCACTAATAAGCCACAGAAAACTCTGAAATTTATTGGTAAATTAGAGTTTATGCGTATAAAGCCTTATAAATAGCAACTCTCTTTCCTTGTTTTTTAAAGGTAGCCAATCAAGTTGTTCAAGCTCTCCTCACTCAAAAGGTAGGTCACCTTTTACCTTATTCCTTTCAAAGTACTTACGTGGATGGATGACGACTCACATTGTCGAACTCCAAAATTATGATTGATAGATGCAATACTTTCTCATTTACTCACTTAGGCTAAAACTGTGTGTGTTTTATTTGGTGTATGGGGTAGCAACAATGAATGTCCAATAGAATTGTAAAATTTAGACCCTGGGTAAAGTAATAGAAAGCCTTTTAAAAATGAAAGCTCTCCATATACCCAAATGAGTAAGAGACCCGTCATTTTTATTTAGTGAACAAGGACTTTAAAAGGTTGGTGGATTCTTCTGATGCATATGAAATGAGAGTCCTTTTGGGGATAGTGTTAAAGAGAGCCTAAAATTCAGCAGGAGAGCTTATAGGTTATGCAAGGGATTTCATCTCTCTGAGTGTCAATTTCTCTCTCTGAAATTAAGTAAGAATAATAGTTCCCAGACCACAACATTGCTGTGGTTCTATGAAAGGGGACACAGACAGCATTCCAGGAGTCAGTTTATGACAATATCAAATAAGTGGTGGATGTTATGTATGAAATTTCTGCTGCTTCTTTTTTGCCATCCTCCTATCCTGTCTCCAGGTGATGTAAGACCATGTTTTAGGTCAGAGTAGGTAAAGACATATTGGTTGCATTTGGCTAGTTTGGTGAACTTATTGAATGTATCCTATCATTTATTTAAAAAAATACCCTCAGGATGAACTATTGGCCCATAGATTTTATTTCTCCTAATTTCTCTTTCTGTAAAGTAGAGACTCCCCCCGTCAAAGGAAATCTCAGATCATGGAGAATGTTCAGGAGGCTGTAACTAACAAGAGCAAATTTTGCACCATCTTGAATTTTTTATTTGAATTTTTTATTTGAAAAGAATTTTATCAGTGCTTGACTGCTTCTCGTGGAAATACTTGAAATTATTTTAATATATGCTGTACAGATATCGTTGTAACATTTTTGCTAGACTTCTTTCCTATTATGTCTGTCAAAATGTCATGTCTCTTTCTACAAATAATTTTAGCTGCTGCAGGTTTTATGCTAACAATGCATAAATAAAGAGATTTAGGTACACTTATGTAGAGTTAAACTGAGGTTCCATTGTAATAGAGAGGTGAAACAGTGATGGCTTAAGTACTGTAAGATGTCATAGCATTCTCAGTAGAAATTCACAGGCAGTCTGTACAAGGCAGATGTGGTGCTCTAAGTCCATAGGGTCCCTGGCTTTTCCAGTGAGCTGGTCTTCCTCAATTGTTTTACCCAAGTTCTAACAGTCAGGAGAAAAGAAAACAAAACAACAGCAACAGTAACCAAAGAAAGCTAAAGAAATCAAGGAGAGCCAAGAGCATATTCTAGCTGCCTTTTAAGGAGGACGACCAGGTCCTTACTAGTGACTGCTTCAAGATTGCTTAGCCCCACCCATGGAAGCTGGTGAAGACGTCTTTCCTCTAAATATGAGCCCAGCTGAAAACTGTTTGTCATAGTACAGTAAAATAAGTGGAAATAAAGTGTTGTTGAGTAACTTCTACCATAACACATTTGAATGCCTTCTCTCTTCCAAAGCCTTTAATTTCTCAAATATTTTCTTCCCATTAGAAACTGTGCTTATTTTGTTATAAAACTAAGCAAGGAAGAGAGCTAACAATAGCTCTATGCGCAACTGATGAAATGTTAATTGCTTGTCTCTTTAATTCTGCCTTGGGAGAGCAGCAGAGAAGTCATCTGGTACCCTGAAAAGGAAAGCAGTACTCGTCAGGTCAGCCCAAAAAAATAGCCGCCCTACCCCGAGTAACAGCTAGGAGACAGGTAAATCTACTTTGGTACAGTGAATACAGGCGTGCTACCAGGAGACAGTGCACCCCAAGGATACGAGAAGGCAGGAAAGGATGCTGCCAACATCTAGAGCTTAATCAAGTTCTACCAAAAGTGTGTGTCTTCTAGTGTATAGGGACTGGAAAACTGTTATAAAAAAAAAAAAAAACTTTTATTTTTAATTGACAGCCCAATATGGAAAATAAAATGGACCCAAATGCACGTGAGAAAACTAATTATAAAGAGAGGGACAATCAGCATAGAGTAAAAACTAAAATTTTAAACGATATACCCAATCATATATAAACAGTTCTTGATGTGACAGTATAAACAAACTCTTCAGCTTTAAAATGTGTCATTTCTCATGCCACGGAGGTGATGTGCCATGCCGTTAGCTCTTCAGGAGGCAGCACGGAGGCATTTTCATGGCGTGTTATGGGCTGGCCCACGCCGGCTCCTGGAGTAAGAGCCTAGCCATGCCAGTGGAAAAAAGAAAACAACTTTGTTTCCAGGCAGTTGTCATTTCCTATTATGCGAATATATATTGTCCCGCTCAAGAAATTTAATTTATGGTCAAGGCTTCTGGATTTAATTAAAAGATTTAACTGTGCTCCTTTCAATCAGTAACGCGAAAGTGACAATGTGAAAGCCAGCTCGCTTTCATTTCAATCTCCAAGTCATAGGCTCACCTCTACAAATACCAGTAAAATCAATAATTCAGGCAAAACTCATATTTTTCTGTGATATACTTCATCATCATTAAGTCCATTATCTTGTGAAAATGTCACTTTCCTAGTGTCTCCAGTGCTTTTGCCTTTAAAACCCAACTTGGAATAAAAGCATTTTTCCTGCTGTTAATTTTCCTCCAAGTCAGCATGGCCAGCCTTGTCTGCATGCTAGTACAGTAACCACAGATTAATATGGCTTTTTTTTCCTTCACCAAGAAGGAACGAGCTGATACAGGATAGAATCCAGCAGTACAATCATTCAAATAAAAACACAACAATTTTGTAGTTTGAAAGGATTCCAAACTCCTGCATATCTCCTTTGTAGAAGAGGCAGCCGGGCCATCTGGGTCCGCTTCTACACCAATGGTCTGTGTAGAATCTGGTTCTTGAAGGGGCTCCATTTATACTTGCTGGCCATTGATAAGCAGTCACTCCCTACCCCTGAGCACTTAAAATTCATGCAGTCATTTTATTCCTGTTTAAGCCCTGTAAGATAGAAACAAGAAAATAATTTTCCAAGTTTTCTTCTTGCTAGGAAGAGGCAGAGCCCACACATGCTTTTGCCTCCTTCTCCACTCTTCCTCTGCAGTCTGGCTCCATCACTTACAGTTTTTCTCCACTGCAGATCTGTGCAGCAGACAGGGATTCAATGGAAATCAAAGGGATTGAAACCCAACAGTTAGTTATGCTTGCAGATGCAAAAGAAAGAGTGAGACAGCCAACGGACTTTTTCAAACATTCAGAAACCTGGCTGGCCCTCTCTAGCAGGAGCATTCAGGCTCTGACATGTTTGCAAGAAAACTGTAGCTGTGGAGTCAAGGTTTCTTGGCATTGACCTTACTTGGGACCTTAGATTTCCTAAGGCTAAGAACCTTTATAATATATAATCTTGAGATTGTCAGCTAGTTTTTGTAAGGGTTCAATTCACTGTAATCTCAGAAACTGTTCAGCCATTGTTCAGATGGCAAATGGTTTAAAATTTGAAGACCTTCAGGATACAGATTGCAGAATCTAGTCTGCCACAGGACTCACTGCTTCCTGAAGCAGTCAGAGGTGTCTCCATGTTTGCCTTTTTGACATCTGATGATGTGCTCGCTTCGGCAGCACATATACTAAAAATTGACATCTGATGATGAAGCCTTTGGTTAGACTAAGAAGGCACTAGTCTTTCCACCAAATGGTGTTTTTCTTTTTCTTTCTTTTTTTAATCTTTTATTTATGTGTTTGGTACTGAGTCTCGCTATGCAGCTTGGACTCGTAGTGATTCTTTCGTCCCAGCCTTCCCAGTGCTGGGATTATAGGCATGTGATGTGACACCATGCCTGGTTTCAGTGGCTGGCTTGGCACAGAGCCAGCACAGCATGTGATATGAGCCAAAGCCAGGTCCTTGCACCTTCCAGGAAGTCTCAGCATCCTTTGTAGATAGGGACAATCCATTTAAAACCCTGCTGAGATATGACTACAAGAGGCTGGAGAGTGTGGCAGCCATTAAGTTTCAGGGCACAAGACGACACTGGACCCACTATCAGTGAAGCAGGTGAAATATTTGATATCTTGAGAAAGACCACATGTTGTCTCAGTTTATAAATGAGGAAGCTGAGTTCTCTTTAAAGAAAAATTCACTTCATCAAGGTTATGTGGGTAGAAAGATGAGAACACAGACCCTCTACGTCTACTCTGCTATATTCCCATGAGACACACTGCCTCTGAATTAAGTACACTGTTATCATATTTTCAGATGGTAAAATCAGATTTAAATAGTTTTCAACGGGACTTCAGTAATAATGTCAGCACATGTCCTGCTTTGAACCAGTCACCATCATCTTAAATTGACTTTGGTCTTAGAACTGATCACTGGTTTTGCTTTTCTCAAGTATGAAATAACTTATATAGCAGTAGGCCCAGAATCCTCTTAAGACCATGAGCAATTTACGTGGATTCCAATATATGCTGCCTCGGGGGAGACTGTGATTCGAGATGAGAAAGGTGGATGGGGGCCCTTTAGGCCAGAACATCCTCTTGCTCCGTATATTTCACTTTCCGTAGCAATACATTAGTTTCTGTTTCCAGTTTCATAGTGACTTGTACACTGCAAGGATAATGGATCTGGCTGTTTTTCTAAAGCCAAATCCCATCGTACTTTCTTGAAAGTGGTCAAATCTTTAACATTATTTCCCCATGGAAAAATTAAACATTATTTTCCCTTCTTCTAGCAGAAGACACAGCCATGTATTTTCAGTTAGGTCCATTTCTTGAGGCCCAAGACGTAGTTAGGGAGTCAGAAAAAAAAAATGGTTAGGAGAGAGGATGGATGATGCAGCCTGTACCTCAAGCCATGACCTCAGCCTGTGGCCTCTAAACGAGAAAATTATTTCGTGTCTACAGCTTTCATGGGGAGGCTCTTCTAGGTCTGGTCCCTGCATCCTGCAGTCAGGGTAGAGGTTCTGATACCCAGCCCAAGTGTTTTATCTGTCCCTTTATGCTGATGGGTTCCTACTGAGGGCACAGAGGAAGCAAAGCCTGCCAGCTGTCACCTCTCTCCAGGCATCGTACCAGCAGGCAGAGTTGTTCTTCTCTCTGAGTCCACTCTAATTGTATTTGTACACACATAGGCACATATGGGATGGAACATATCAGGCTTCAGTGACTGTCCACCGCTTGACTGAACATAGTAGATCATTAAAAACAGTATAGGCAGTTCTGTCTACAAGGTTTCAGACCAGCTGGCTGAGCCCATGGGGATGAACTGATAGCTCTCAGAATTGACCTGTGATAATCCCGATCATGAGCTTTTACCACACCTAATAATATTAATCATGGAATTTTTTTCATTTTGTTTTATTATTTTAGCCATGTGAAGAACTCTAAAGTTTTACTTGGTTTTGCTCCTTAAAATTGTGAGTGATATTAATTTCAGGTCCCACTTTCCTTATAAACCCAGTCCTGTATGTTTCTATTTCCATGTCTTTTACCTGCAGATGAGAATGATTGTGTTTTCCCAACCAATAGATACTACTATCTACCTTACAGTCAAGTTTTATTAATTACTTAATTAGTAGTAGTAAAAACAATTAGTGTTTGGGAACAGAGAGTGTTATTGACATACTAAGAGCAAAAATTAGCATAAGTGAGAAATTGAATTTTAAAGCAAACTTACCCTTTTAATTGGTGCAAGAAGTAGACCCTAGAATGGCCTTTGCCAGATGGGTAAGAACAAATGTGCACTCCTGCTTCCACCCCTCTGGGTCTTGGTCCCCAGAGCCTCACTTGAAACGTGACATCCTTGGCTCTGGCCTACACTGCAGGCCACAAATCAATGGAGAACATCCTATGCATGTTCATCTCCCATGTAACTAAAACGAATAAGGAAGGTACAGACTTGCAGTGAGCAACACTGTAGCTTGTGTCTTTGCCCTCTTTAAGTAGAATGACTATTACCTGCAGGATATAATGGTACATACTCACCCAAACCCTAGCAGCTAGACCTTTGTAGCTTCACAGGCACTTGATACAACATGATGGCACAAACCCACTTGTCTCTGTGACTACTAGCTAGGTCCGTGGTATCAGAGCTATTGTTCATGCTCTCCTTAGCTTAAAATCTTTAACTGAAGCCTACAGCTGCCCCATGTCAGATTATAGACTTCATAAAAGTGTTGAGAGATTGAAACTTTTCGGGATGACAGTTGCTACAGAATACAATTTGTCTTCATCATCCTTTCTAGCAAAACAACTGTGAATTTATATGAAGCTCCTCCTCTGCAGGGTATAGTACTGGGTGATGGAATGAAAAGAATGTAAGAGTTATGTGTTTTTGTGGTTGATTATGTTGAAATCTTCTTGTACCAGTCTTTGGAAGGATGTGATATCTTGTTGAAAATTAAGTCTAAGGGAGAAATAATGAAATCCATACCAAGTAGGCAATGCTAAACATTGTAGAGGAGGCATTGAGGATCCGTGGAGTTGGGGAAAGGAGCATTCTTCTTGGAGGATGCCAGTGAAGGTGGCAGAGAGGGAATAAAGTATGAATTAGGCTTCAGCCCTTTGGCAAAATGTGGTCTGTAAGAAGGCAGGGGGAAGAAAGGACAATGGTGGTGGCAGAGGAGAGAGGCCAGCAGAAATGCAGAGCTTTCACAAGCAGCAAGCAGACCTTAGTTCCCTGTACTGTGACAGCAGAATTATATTTTTAGGACATTGGGAAATAGTCAAAGACAAAATGTTGAAATGTACCAAAGAGTCAGTTTCAGAAAAGCCTTTAGTTGAGGTCTTACTCTACTGGAGCAAAGGAGATGGAGACTTCACGTATCACACACACACACACACACACATACACACACACACACACACCTTCTTTGTTGTAAGTGATATGGAAAGGCAATAACTTGGACTTCAGGAAACCAGCTCTGCAGAAAGGTCTGTCCTGTGGCCAAATCATTCAAAAGAGCTGCTCCAGGCCTCAAGAATCAGTCTCAGTGCCACAAAACAAACATAAACTCTGCTGCAAAGTGCTGCTGATCTGAGAAGCAATACTTTTTCCCTGGCATGGAGACAGAAACACCTCAGAAGATACAGAAATCCACTGGCTCAAAGGATGAGTGAATTAGCATTGGCCTTTTAAAGCCCTTCAGTTCATTTACCTCTTTCTTACTAAATGCATCACTGACTCTATTAGCCATAGTGCTGAGAATCTCAACTCGTTTCCACAAATGAAATCGAAAGACTCCATCAAAAGTGATCGTTTCTTTAGTTCATCAAATCTCTATTCATTGCAAAAGCATTGTTGTCCTTGTGGTTCATACCTTATGATTGCTTTTATGAAGACAGTGAAAAAGCAAAATATATAGGTAGAAACTTAAATTGACTTTATATCACTAAGATTTACTGTCTTCAAAAATAGCATGCTACATTAATGCATTTCTGATTTCAAGGTGCTTTTTTTAAAAAAAATTGGTCTTCCCTGCACATAATAATTCCATCAGACAATGGTCTGTGGAAGAAAATGTTTGTGATTTATTTCTGGGGACTTTGAAAAATAAAAATGCTATTTTTACTAATGTGTCTGAAATATATATAAAATATTGTTATAAGAAACAGGGATGTCCTTTAGTTATAGATGTTTTTTCCTTTTCAATGTGTTTGCCGTAGGATCTAAGGGAGGAATGTGTAAAGCTGAAAACAAGAGTGTTTGATTTGGAACAACAGAACCGAACACTAAGCATCCTATTCCAACAGCGAGTCAGACCAACTTCTGATCTGCTCCTCCAGGTATGTGTTTACGGTGAGAACAGTCTCGGCCAATAAAAATGCCATTGACAAGAAATAACTTAAACATTGCCGACACCTCTAAAAACAAAGCATATGGTATCAAAATCCTAATTCTGTCCCATCTCAAGAGATGTCATTAAAATGGAATGTCTCGTAAATTCTTCACCTTTTTAAAGTTACATACAGGTAAATCAATGCTAACAAAGAATACTCGGGTAAAAGGACAATCAGAGGGTGTTCTTCAACAGAATAAGTGGAAAGCAGGAGTGGAGTTAGGAAATAATTGTTTTGGGGACCAGTATTAGTAACTGTGAATTCCACGATAATTAACCAAAGAGTTCTATATAATACCAAAACATTTTTTTTTTTAACCTCAGATTCTGTAGAATCTGAAATGCACCCAAAGTGTGTGCTTCTGTCATGTCTGTCTCTATGAAGAGTTTGTGGACTCTGGTAGTGTTTCTACAGATCCTCTTTGTCTAGAATGCTCTCGCTGTGCTCCTTTTTCACTTGCCTCCGTAACATGGAAAGCTGTGGAAAGCCAAGCCATCAGCATCATTTTGAAGCTGTCCCTGACAAAGCACTAGCCACGCCAGGGAAGCCCAGAAATTGGCAGAGAGAGCTGCAGGGCTGACCTTTCCTGTTTCCCATCTTTTTGATCCCATTAATGTGCACATTTGCTCATACAAGATCCCAAGAGCTATGCTCAGAGCTTTCAGGGCTAAGCTGTCAAAGGGCGCGTTGAGGTTTTAGGGAGCAGGATCAGCATACAAAGGGTAACCCACAGCTGCTCGGTTTAATTGGCTGACAGGAAGGTCCTCTGGCCTCTGATCACCTAGACCTTACTGTCCAGCCCTAGAACACAAGCTATATAAGGCTCTCTGAGTTTTTATTTTCAAATTTTACATTAAATTAAAACTAACTCCTTAAATCCAACTAGCTACATTAGGAATATTCAGAAGCTTCATGTGGCCAGCAGTTACTGTATCGAACAGTACAAAAGCAGAATATTTCCATCATCATAGAAAGCTCTACTGGACAGTATTTTTCCAAATGGCTAAAACTGTGTTGCTAATGTACACTCTGAATTTTAGCATAAACTTCTTAGGACTCCTCAGAGATATAATGGGAAATTGCAATTCATTTCAGAGAAAGAAAGATGTTTGGTAAAACTGAGCATCAAAATGTAATTTGCCCCCCAAATTAAAATAAAACAGCTCTCTAAATTACAAACTAGATCTCATCTCTTAAATTAATTTCCTCTCTGCTTTATCTGTTGGCATATAATTCATAATTTATAACTCAAAACTTGTGGTAGGGGAAAGAAGGAAGTCATTTATCTCTATTCTGTTTCCTGGCCCCAAACACAATAAATGTTTGTCATAGGGGATCTTGGTTTCTAAAAAGTCTTGTTTCTTGTGCAATCTCATAATCAAGATCCAATATTAAAATTACTTTTAACAGCTGTTGCATGTTTATGAGTTTTTTTCTGTTTTTCCTGCTTTAACTTGAGGCTTTTCTGGAACAATGTTTGAGGAGCTGCAGTCCCTGTTTATGAATCATGATAATTTATTTGCATAGCAAACACATGTGCAGTAGATATTTAAGCTTTTTCATTGGCTGTTTTCATATTTCTTAAATCCATGTCCAAGAGACGGGGTATGTGTATGCTAGCAACAGAGCTCAGAATTTATCATTGCATATTTTCAGTCAATAAACTTTACCTTCAACTCAGAATAATTTTTGCTAGATTAGCCATTCTACTTTAAATAGTATTTATCAAAGACAGGTTGTTAATAGTTCTGTGAAAGAGAATGGATTGAAAGTTGAAGCCTGCCCACTAGTACTTTAGAGCTCACCTCACGGCAGGGAAGTTGCAGGGTTTTCACTTGGTTTCTTAATTATGCCAGATATAAATTTTCATTTTCAGGTGGCTCCTTTGGTTTAATTGAGACAGATATGCCATGAAGCTAAAAGAAAACCATTCAGAGCTTGCTTCACAGCTATGGATTTCAATACTTATTTGTTGAATGGAATAATGAGAAAATGCTAAGTGTAGTGTTCTAGAAGTGGGAGCATTATTTTGTTGGTTTGCATAAATCTAGGAGACCTTGGTGCTCTTTGTGCCATCTGCTCAAATTTTCCTGTCTTACACAGTCTCTGCCCCCTGCAGCGGTGGAAGTCCACAGACACAAATTTGCCATTCTGCCCATTGGCCCAGATATTTTGGGTGCTGTGGCTGCTGCTCACGGACTTCTTTTTCAGCACTGGAGATTTCCGTGGATTTCTTATGTTGTACAAAACTAGAATAGTGGTGATCTTCTGAGTACTGGCCAATGATTCTCTACAATCTAAAGTTCCCCCTGAAGAGGGATATAGACCTATTTTTGAATTCATTGTAATTTTGGTAGGTAAGTTGTAAATAGCATACAAAAACTGAAGGATAAGTAACAGTCAACTTTCTACCTCAAAATAAGAAACAAGAGGTTATATAGATGTCACTTCGTAAAGCTATGAATTGGAGAAACAAAAGGATATCTCTAGGGGTTAGCTGATAGAGTGTAGTCATTTATAAGAGAGTCGAGTGAGCTGGACTCCTGGGACACACCCATAGCTCCAGCCCCTGGCAGGCAGAGGCAACAGGATCTCTGAACCTAGGAGTTTGGGACCAGCCTAGGCTTGCTAAGGAGATCTCATGTCAAAAGCAAGAACAAAGGGAGCCGGCTCCTTGATGGGGGATGAGAAGGCTGCTCAACCTGAAAATTCAGATCTTGAGATTGGCTATAAATCTTTTTTTTTGGGGGGGGGGGTTGGGGGGTACCAGGGATCAAACTCAAGACCTTGTGTTTGCCTGGCAAGCACTTATTCCACTGAGCTACTTCCCTGGCCCTAAACCTTTCTATTGATTCTAGTTTCTAAAATGGTATCTCTGGGAGAATGGGTGTTCATAAATCAGATCAAGGATTTTCCTCTAAAATTAGCAATTTGATCTAAATTCTAAAAAATCCAGAAACGTATAGCAATTAAAATCCTAAAGCAGCATTCATACAGGGACTGGAGTCTTTAACCAATCTTATCCAAACCTACATCACCCGTGTAAACAGTGCTTACCATTTCCACTCACAGATCATACTGTACAACACCTTCAACTTCATAAATGTTGACAACCAGAAAAGGCCTCAAAGGGTACTTACTTGTTCTACCAATTCAGTGCTTAGTGGGGTTGACACATGTTTGTAACTCAGTTTGCTTATGTGAGGAATGCATAAAATGGTAAGTCTGTGATTTTAAAAATTAATAATGCCAATGTAGACATACTATAGAAATCAATAAACTATATGCAAAATGAAAATTGTTGCTCTAAAAGTGTTTCTAAAGCTTGTATAAGTGCAAGTAGCTAAAAAAAAATGCCATTGAATTAAATATAGGTCCGTAACAGTGAGAAGAGTGTAGGAGCCTGTCGACTGTATTAAATGTGGAGAAATTCTGCATGCAAACTGTCCCTTTAATGGTTTTAATGGAAAACTCTAGTAATAAGATCTCAAAGGGAAAAAGCACCCTTGACCCTAACAGAAACCTTGCTGGACATGTGCCTAGTACTGACTGTGTGACAGATGCTGCCCTACAACACTTCCTGCATTTCCAATTTGATGTGTCACAGCCATATGAAACAAGACCAACCACTGCACACATTTTACAAATAGGGACACACTAAGTCACACATTCAGTACTGGCACAGGGTATGAATAAAATCTGAGTGTAGCGGCACTGCATCTGTTCTCCTCCCCACTCCCCCAGTCCCACTCGGTGCTCTTTATGCAAGGAGCACGATCTGCAGAATGACCATTGCTTGGCTAATGGCTCTGACATTTTGATGAACTGTGATCAGCTTGGATCCAAGCCTTCTGCAGTGCAGTCGCTATCTGCACTTCCATCCTTCCAAAAGGTTCTTGGTTTATGACATAGAAGATCTTACCCTTTCCTGTGTTCTGCCATTGTCTTTTTTACCTTTGGATCCCGGTGTATGCTACTATCTTGATTATTATTCTTATATTTTCAACCCATAACAGTTGTTTCCTTTCTGGTCTGACATTTCAAAGGGTCCTACTGCCCATGTGCATGGGCCAAGATGGAAGGAAAATGCTATAGTGCGATTATGCACATATACAGTAGGGTGTCTGACAACTTAGAGCCAAGATGCAAATATGCACCATCACATCTTATTGCACTGATGTGGTGTGTTGTGCTAGTAATTTGTTTTATATTATATCAAATGAAAAGGGAAGGCATAAATCACCACAAATTTCTGAATTCTACTTGTTTCTGCATTTTCTACTTCTTTTTCTAAATCTTTATATTCAGAATGTAAATGTACTCATCAGTGTGAGTTGGCGGGATACCAAACACTCACTTCTCCACAATTACTACATTTACTCTCTGAAATCCAACATACTTCTGTCACTGCTTAGGGCTCTCCGAGGTCACGCAGGCCCTCACTGAACTTTTCTTTTGCTGGTGCTCATGTTAGACCTGGGATCCCTACCACACACATATACAGTCCACGGTCCTGTGTGGCATTAGGGAATCTTAGCCTCTCGTGTCAGTGAAAGCCATCCAGTGCAACCAGAGTAACTTTCTAACTTTTTATTTCAACTCAGTGGGAACTCCTTTGTGGACGAGATCCATGATGAACGTTGCTTTCCGCCTCCCACAGATGTTGTCACTGTTCATAATGCATCATCAGCCTGTACTTGTTGATGGCTTAAAACTCCATTATGTACTTTTCCTGCAATTTAATTTTGAGGGAGGAAATTCTAGCCCCAATAAGATTTTAATTTCCTTGGTGAAAATTCATGCTTTTCCTGCCCACTTACGTGTAATTTTGTGTCAGTCCCTTGCATGCAAATGCCTAATTCATATATCTTAAATTATTTTATTCTGATAAACATGGATTTCCAAGCGTTTATACTGTGCCTTCTTGGTGGTTACCTATGTGCAGTGAACACCACACAGACTTCCTGGAATTGGACATATAAGTGGACAGTCAAAGCAGAGACACCTTTTCCAAAACGTTTGCTCATTCAGAAAAATTAGAAAATGTTAGCTGTGTTATACACTTTTCAACAATATACTTCACTTTTTAAAGGATATATACATATATAGAGTTGCCTATTAAGTGTTTTCAAATGTACTGCTATAAAGTTGACATAAGATGAAAAGAAGCAGCAGTCATTAAGAGAACAATATGGTAATAATGAAACCGTAAGAAGGTAGGAGAGTGAAAGGTATGGTAAGGTGGTTCTGTGGTTCTTGAGCTTGTGCAATGGAAACTTCTGATTTTTATCCACCAGGGCCTCTCTTGAGTTATAACCTAAGGAATCAGAAAAAGAGGCAAGAAAATGCACACAAATGTAGGGCATCTGACTGGCTTCCTACACTTCTGCAATATAAATTTGTCTTCTAATTTCTGAAATTGATCAGCTCTGCCCCTTGGCTATTCCTGTGCCAGCTATGGAGGTGCCAGCAGCTCTGCCCTGCAAACCTGATATCTAATTTAGAAAGACCCTGAGGACATCAGGAGCAGCATCGAGATGCTGCGGGGATGGTGGATAAGCAGGACCCAGATGGTAGAATCTCCACCAGCAGTGAATCTGCCATCCTGCGTCATCGCAGCACTTGGTGGCTTTGTTAAGGGTATCGGTCAGGTCTGAAAACATATGGAGAGCATGCAGCAGGACTTCTGTCAAGCCACTAAACACTAGCAATAATAGGTACTTGTCAGAAGAACAAGAAATGGCCCCTTGGAGAGCTAAGGGACATTTTGAAAGATCACATGATTCCTGCAGGGCCAGACTTTCCATGGTGGGTTGTCATACATATGTTAATTTGGGGTCAAGTAAGAACAGCACAGAAAATGAAAAAGAATTTTCAGAGTCATGACAAGAGGTAAACTTTTAATTTACATGTTATGTCCAAGACCCTCTATAGACTCACTTCCCTCTCTATGGCTTTACTTTTCTTTGTTTCCCAACACAAATTCTTTGCTGTACCGAAGCAGAAATACTTGTACTCCACAGAGCATGACGCAGATTTTCTTTCTTTCAGCTGCTCCACTTTGTATGTTGTATCAGTCAGCTTTCATATTGCTGGGACTCTTACTTAACACCCACAATGTAGAGGAGAAGCTAAGTTCAGCTCATGTCCTCTGGGGGCGTCAGTCTGTGGCCCACAGCCTCCAAGGCAGGAACATTATGATGTGTCAGAACAGAGCTCCTTGCTTCATGACTTCCAGAAAGCAGAAAAATGGGGAAATTCCCAGAAAGGAAGAGGCAAGGATCCAAATGTAAGTCCCAAGTTTCTGAGTCCATAACCCTCAGATACCCAGAACTATGTTCTGCCAATCCCCTGGGAAGTCCCTAAGCCGATCAAGTTGACACAACCAGCTTTAATTGCCATATTCTACCCCATATCAAATTGATGTCCAAATGTATCTCTTTAAATGATATCCAATCCCTAAAACACTGCAAGGTTATAATTCCATCTACCATGGTACAACTAACCATAGAACTAAAAATGTAATGATCCCTTCTAAAAATGTAATGATCCCTTCTCTGAAGTCTCAACAATTCCTGCATTTTTCAAAAGTCCAGGTTAATTTTTTTTCTAAGACTCTAGGCAAACTCTTAGCTATGAGCCTCTATTTATTTTTTTTAAAAGCAAAACTGAGTTACACAATAGCACGGAGTGAACATTCCCATTCTAAAAGAGAAGAATGGGGGTAAGAAAATAAATCAGATAAAAATAAAGCCAACATGGAGCAGAGTAAACATTAGGTCCTGTCGTTCCACATTTGGCGTGTAGGACACATGTGCTCGGATGTGTGTTCCAGAAAGCTTAGGTGGCTCAGGTGGCCTCGTTGGTAGGAACCCACATCATCTGTCTCTCTCAGGCTTACCTCCACTCTGGAGCGATTGCTTCTCTTGGTAGATATACCACATTTTTGGCAGCTTCAGACTTCCTGGCATGTTCACTGCCCCTTTGGCTTCATTTTCCCAACTTCCCACACTGTCCTCTTGCCCTTTCAGGGCCTCCTTACTCCCTTACCAGGCCTTCCTGTCAAATCTGGGTGGAATCCTCCCTGGTCATTCAACTCTTATATTTTGCCTTCTAGTAAAATCAGTGTTACATGGATAGCACCAGGGTCCACCGCCCTTCCGAGCAGTATCTGGCCCCCTTTAGAATGTCCTTAGTGGTTTCTGAGTTCCTAGATAGCTGAGGAGAGTGAAATTTTGAGGAACCAAATTTGTAGGAGGCCCTTCTTGTGCAGATAATGCAGGGAATCTCTTTTCAAGTGAAAAATTTATAGTTTATACCCTTGAGCCTGTGATATGCAGTCTTGCTTGATCTCTGATATGCCTTTAAGGTTTCTGTTTACCCCTGTAAAAAATATTCTTTTTAAATAGTGCAAATATCTTTAGCAGCAATACCTCCTTTGGACTAACTTCATACATAGTTCCTTATGGGCCAAAATTTAAGTTTTGAACTTTTCTGCTCTGCTTTTCACCCTTAGTTCTCAGTATATACCCCACTAAAAGCAATGGGGCCGAATGTCATAGCCTAAACATTGCTGCCTTTGAATTTCCTTTGCCACAACAATTAGTCCACTGGTCTTAATCTTAGTCTCCTACAAAGTATCGGGACACTGGAAAAGTATAATACACACAATAGCACAGAGTAAAAGCATAATACACATAGCCTCTCATCCAACTGCCAGTGAAGACTTTCCAAGTGAAACTCCTTGAGCCTGGCCTTTACTCTGTACTTTGGCCAAAGTCACTCATCAAGTTCTTCCTACAGCATTCCAGGCCCTCTCCAGCCTGCTTCTCCAAAAAACATCCCCACAAGTCAGTTCCAAAGGCTTGTAAGCCACATGGTAAGGTACAGTTACAGAAATGGCCCCATTTTCATGGCATAAATTTCTATATTTGGCAGATTGTCTGAGGCTAAACAGCATACTCAAACACCCACAGCTTCTAGAGTAGTTTAATTTGGCACACAGTTCTAAGGGATTTGGTCCATGGTCAGTTCACTTCAAAGCAAAAATCATTGTGGCATATGTGTGTGTGTTGGTTAATTTTATCCATTTTCTGAGACAAAATGCAGAACATATAAAATTTATTTTTAAAGAGTAAAAATTAGAATTAAAACAAAAATACAAGTGATACAGAATTTAATTTAACAAAATAATATGAATTTCATAATATTTGTTTTAATACATGATGTTGTCTTCCAACCAGTTATTCACAATACCAGATATATGCATGTAAAACTGGAAGAAGAAAAGAAAAAAAAAGAAATATATAAGAAATTAAGAAGATTGGATTAAAGCACCTGTAAGCAGGTGCAGGGGTTGGGGTTCAACGCCCAGGCCTGCAGTACTTCCCTCCCGCCCAGGTGCACTGAGACAGCAATTGAGACTGGGCTCAGTGGCACAAGTGTATAAACTCAACTCTTGGGAGGCTATAAACAGGGGATCACTATGCGTCCAATCTAGTAGCAAGACCCTGAACACCCTGTAGACCCTTCCCTAAAATACAAAAAAAAAA